>SNQJ01S0030009.1:45162-69312 GCA_010110895.2 Picea sitchensis
GAAACTGATGCTTCGTGTGTCCCCTTCCTTTTCTTTAGCTCGAGTCAATGATTCTTGTAGTGACCATACTTTCGACAGTTGAAGTATTGTACTTATGAAATATATTTCTCTTGATTTGGCTTCCTCCTTGAACCAAACTTCCTTTTGTTCCTGAAATTATTTAATCTTGTTGTGAAGGCTTGATCATCATACCTCTTTTGGGGTTTCTCTTTTTCATTGATCCTTGATTCTTCTTGAGCACAACAAGTCCAAAGTTCTTCAAATGTAGGATACTCCTTCCTTGTGTTCATGCTTTCGGAAAATGCATCCCACGTCTTGGGAAGACCATTGATTACTATGTTTACCAATTCCTTCTCTGAAATGATCTCTTGAATAGCTTGTAGTTGATCTCTTAACTAGGAGATACTCACAAAGTATGATGTTATGTTATCATCATCATTCATCTTCATGTCACGGAGCTCATTCTTTAGACTCATTACTTGTCCAATGTTTCTGACTGAGAAGAGGTTTGTTAGGGCATCATACATCTTCTTTGATGAGTCAAGGTGGGAAATGTAGGGTATCAAGTGGTATTTTATGGAATCCACTATGATACCCATGGCATTGATGTCACCATCTTTGAACTTCTCCATAGCTGCAACATTTTGTGGTTCCTGCTCTTTTCCTTATTCAAACTTTGGCTTCACAATATTTCCTTTCACGATATCCAACACTTTATTGTTGGCAAGGATGAGGTCAATCCTTGTCTTCCATGCTCTGAAGTTAGAAGCTCCATCTAACTTTTTTTCTAACTTCATGGAGTAAGTCATGGATGCTTTGACTTGGTCAACCCTAGATTTGACCAAAAACTCAAACTTCACATCTTGGCTTGCTGAGAGTATCAAGAGATGCGCTAGGATAGGGCGCACTGATCTATTCGGAGATTAGGTCAATCCATTCACTTAAGGTGCCTCAACAAGAGGATTAGGGTTTCTGCAACTGCACTTGGTAGTAACCCTAGCTGCAGTTCTTTGGTGACTGCTCCTGCTAGAAACCCTAGTGGTAGTTCTTCAACGAGATCAATATCCTTATGGATATGCTTCCTTCCAGTGGTTAGACTGAATGAAGGAGGTGTGGGCCCATAACCTGTTAGAATATAATGCATGTGCTTGTTTTACCATTGACAATATCTCTATTGTCACCCAACCATAAGTCAAAGCCACCCTCCGAGCACATTAATCTTGACAGAGAATCACTCCGAAGAAAACCCTAGGCTAGATAGCCAAACAAAGGGTAGTGCACCTTTCCCCAAGGATAGTGCACCAACAAGAGCTGATCAGATATTCCAAACCCTAGCCAAGAGATATTTCAAGCCAAAACATAACTGCTAGTTGCAGCAGCTGCACCGGCAACTCTCCTCAAACTTGCGCACAAAACTGGGCACTGCAGTGCACACAAGTGTTGCTCTACAATTCTGAGACTGCCTGCCAGAATGAGAACTGGCCTCCTGTATTTATACTAATTTTGGCTAACTACCTGGGCCGAGTTATCATTCTGGGTATCTGTCTATTCGGTATATATTAATTCTTCTAGTTGACTTCTTCTCTTAGAGGCTAATAACCTAATACAAATTATCCTCTTGAGACGACATGTCTTCTAGGGTTTTTAGCCAACTCATTAGGGTTTCTTCTTTCTTTCTGGAGTATTCTATTCTCATCAGGTTTACACATGGAGGTAAATACCTCCCGCAGTTACCATAATATCAACACTTATCACCTCCTCCGCCTGAAGAATTGTGGGTTACTTTCTTAATTTGGTCGGTCATTGGATAACTGCTCTAAGATGTTGTACTCTTTGGAGTGATCGTGGGGGATTGGGCACTCTTCTCACCCAAACCTTTTCCTCTCTATTTGTATGACTAATTGGTGATGAGTATCTTTTCCAAGTCACCAGTGTCACGAGCGAGAGTACTTGAGACATTATCTTTGTCTTCATATAGAATAACATTAATGAAAGATTTTTTGAAACCAACTGCCAATAGATGTTCTACAAAAATTCCGCTAGGGTTGAACCCTTTTATTCTTTCAGCATATTTTAGATTCAGGCTGTGGAAATGGCCTGCGAATTCATCAATCTTATTTATATTTCTAAATATGAAGTCCCCAACTTTCCAAGGTAGAGGTATGAATTGTTTTTTTCTCTTTTCATGGAAAAAATGCAACCAGTAGTTGTACTGCCTTGCTATTTCAGTAACAAACGTTTTGTCATATATGTGGCACGAAAGGAAGGAAGGATTTTCCTTGGAACCAAAAATCATTATAACGTTATAATTATCTATTTTTTCTAGTGTCCCCTTCCTATCCAGGAACTTACTCGCCTGGTCAGACATCCAGGAAGTGTCCTTTCCAAACAACAATCCTTTAAAAACTGAGAAAAAATCGTTAAAAACTTCATAAAAATGTTGGGAGGTCTTGTTCCTCCATAATGTTTGATACCAGAAGGTTATTGGGTCGAATTCAGAGTTTACCGTCTTGCGCACAGATAATATCAGGAACTGACAGCAATGTGCTATCGCGAAAACCAAATAAGATGACATAAATAATTTCTTCTCCTTCTTGTATTGGGACAATTCGGAAGAGATTTCAATGGAAATAAACTTACCCCAATCGAAGATGGCATGTTCTTTGACCGTAAAATATAGAATGTAAAGAATCATGTGGGAGATGATCGGTGTAGTTTCTTGTCCTGTTATCCTCGTGAAAATCCATGCAATTTATCGGAAATGATTTTTAAATGAGCCAACCTTCAATCTCGTGATGTCCTCGAGGACGACCGTTGGGTTCTCTAGAAATTCAGGTAAGAGGTACAATCCATTGTCATGCTTCTTCAATAACTCCCTRCAATCTTCACCCTTGAAGGTAAGCATTGGCTCAGGAATTCTCAACATCTTATAGAATACTTGAGGCGACAGAAAGACAKGGGAATGGTCCCACAACTGGATAATTCGCTAGATTGGAATATATATCTCAGTGCACCAAGTGACCAACTCCTTACAGTCAAAGACTTTTGGGACAAAATCTGTGTGTTAAATTCCATACATCCAGATTACTTCCTTCTGGGCAGAAGGGGATGAGTAGTAGGAATATGCTTTAGACCACTTAAAACTCTGGTCCTCGCGCCTGAAAATATTCAATGTATCTCCACATAAGTGTTGTCGAGTTTCTACCATAAGTTGACGAGAATGTTCCTTTGCTCCAGATAATGTTTAAAATGAACGCTTGAAGTGGATAATATAATCCTCCAAAAATCATGGTTTAATGTGTTTTAATAGGGGATCTCCTCAAGCCCTTCAGTTATTAATGGAAATCCTTTTGAACCTGCATGGTGAGTTGTTAGCATTCAAATCATAGTAAATATGCATTGGGAAGAGTGCAAAGGTGGCGGGGATGGACGGGAGTGAAATATGATTTGAGACTTTTGTGAACCCGAGAACCCACGAACCCGCGAGTCCGCGACAGTAGAAGATGCAAAATTGGATAAGTATAGAATGGCGCAGCGGTCGGACAGACTCATCATATGAGGAATGAGACTTGGCAGTTCTAGGAGTCCGGAGGTCAAAATTTAGATCGCATAACTTTTGGATGCAAGATGTATATCACGGGACATGAGGGCATAAGAGTTTGATCCCGCTAACCTGGGAACCCTTGATCATAACATCAACTAAGTATGAAACAACACAACGGTCAGTCAGACTCATGATGTGAGGTTATAGATGGAGGTGAGGATACATAAGTCCGCCAACCCAGGAACCCATCGTTTGAAAAACACCCGACTAAGTATAGAACTAGAAAGGGATATTAGAAGGGAAAAAATAAAAGGGAAAAATGGGTAAGTATATAAGAGGGAAAGAAAGGAAGAAAAGAATTTGGGAAAATTGAAAAGGGGAGGGAAATTTCGGAAGCGGGAAATGACCTCAACAACAAGCTCCAAATTTGGGATGATAACCCCCTATGGGTTGTCAAGAATCATGAATCTCTCATAACCAGGTGCTTCCGCCCATTGGGCTATGGAGTCAGATTAATAATATACAAACTGAACAAAATAAAATTATGTACAATGAAAATGAAATAAGTTCTAGGAGAAGAAACCTTTCAAACGTTTCCCGTTGGTAGGAAACATTAACCTTTTTCCTTTCATGTCTTGGAGCATATATGAGTTAAAGGCTAATATATTTTTTACGACATAGGGTCTGATCCAAAGTGCTTCAAACTTTGTATGCATGGATGACTTCTCCTTGGCTTTGTTCCAAAGAAGTACCATTTCTCCCTTCTGAAAGTTCTTCATATTTGTGCTTTGATCAAAATATCTCTTGACACTTTGTTGTCTCTGAGAAGTTCGATTAAGGGATTTGCTTCGTTCCTCTTCCAACTTCAACAACTAATTGATTATTTTATGTATAGGCGAAGTGTCTTATGTATCCTCGGTATTAACCATAGATATCAATGCATTAAGCTCGAGGATAATTGGAATTTGTTCCTCTTTCCCATAAACCAATAGGTATGGAGACATCCTGGTGCTATCCTTCAGGTTGTTCTGCTGCCCATAATGCTTCTATCAGCTTCAGATACCAATTCCTTTTGTTTCTATCAAAAAATTTCTTCAGTATCTGCACAAGTGTTTTGTTCATGGATCCAGCAAGTCCATTTCCTTATGGATAATAATTCGATGATTGACCCATGATGATCCCATATTGTCTGCAAAAATCTGTGAACTTTGACTTGATGAAGATCAAATCATTGTCTGTGACAAATTTATCAGGGACACCAAATCTCGACAGAATGTTGTCCTTGAGGAATCTAATCAGTTCTTCAACATCAACCTTCTTTAGTGCCACCTCTTATGTCCATTTCATGAAATAATCAGTTGCTGTCAAAATGTACATATGCCCCTTGCTATATTTCATATTAATCGGCCCAACAACATCAAGTCCCCACTGGGAAAATGGTTTTTCTACCACAATCGGCTACAAAGGAATCGCAACTTCATTTTTCCTTAAAATTGTTGACATGACATGCACCTCTTTATTGCGACATACGAATCCCTGAAGATTGGTGGCTAGTAAAATACTTCTCTAATTATTTTGTGGGCAATTGTAGTAGGTGTGAAGTGTCCACCACATATTCCCTCATGGAATTCTTTGATAAGTCCTTGGACTTGATTTTCATCGACGCATATAAGCAGTATACCATCAAAATTACTTCTAAAAAGTATGTTAGCAATCAACATGTATTGGTTCGCCTTCATCTTAAGTTTCCTTCTCTCCTTGGGATTCATTGTGACAGGGAATTGCCCTGACCTTAAGTAGAATACGATATCTCTGTACCATTCTGAATCAGCTAATGGTTCTCCGACTGAGATTGAAATCATCCCATAGAACGAGTACCCATTCGTGATGACCTTGCATAAACCTCATCCTTTGATTTCCTTTAAAGGTTTAATCTTGATATCATATTCTTGAATTTTTCCTAACCAGTTCAAGAATGACCGACTCAGGGACAAATCTTCGAACAAAATTGATTTTCCCGAAGAATGACTGGACTCCCTTCTTAGATGTCAGGGTGTTTAACTCATTAATTTATTTAACTCTTTATGTATCTATGTAAATCCCTTCCTTGCATACAATATGGCCCAACAACTTGCCTTGATTCACAACAAACAAGCATTTCTTTGGGTTCATAGAAACGTCGTATAATCTACATATTTCAAAACCTTTCTTAAATGATGGATGTGATCCTCCCTTTTGTTTGAATGCACTGTCAATTCATCTTGATAGTCTGCCATAAAATTTCCTATAAACCCACTGAACGCATGATCCATGACCCTTTGGAACGTGGCTCCAACATTCTTCAAACCAAAGGGCATTCTAGCATATGCATATGTCTCCCATGGTGTGATAAATGGTGTCTTTTCTCTATCTTCCTTAGCTACTAAAACTTGATTATATCCAAAGAAACCATCCAACATAGACATGCAAGCCAATCCAGTAACTTGATGTAGCAGAAACTCCATGTTGGGAAATGGAAAATTATTTTTTATGCTTTCTTTGTTAATATCTCTGAAATAAACTCACATTCAGATTTCCTTGATCATCTTCCTTACAGTCACTAGATTTGAAATCCAGTATAAATGTCTGATGAAATAAATTATCCCTTCCTTCTTCAACTTCTCCAACTCGATTTTTACCAGAGGTTTCATCTTGGGATTCATCATACTTATTTTTTGTTTCACTAGTTTAGCTTCTTCCCTCAAATGAATGATATGATGGAATATCATTTTATCATAGGCCTTCGAATCATCATAGGTCCAAGTGAACACATCAATATATTCTTTGAATAAGGCAACATATTGATCAACCTCTTTGGTGGTGCAATCAACTCCCAAGTTGACATATTTCGGGGACTTATCCATTCCAATATTGACTTTTCTTGTTTCTTGCACCTTTCGAACTGAAACTTCTTCAAGGAGATTCTTGGCATGATCATATTTTGTAAACAAAGATTTAGCTTGTATACAATATTTTGGGATGACAATCAAGCTATCGTCTTCTTCATCGTCATCGTTTAACAACATTTTTTACAATTGTTCATCATTCTCAAATACTTGTAAGTACTCAATATTATCGGGCACGGATGGTCGAAAATATATTTCTAACTAGAAAGACGTTTTGCTTAGGACATCACCTGGGTTTGATAATGAGGCCGACAAGGCTAGTGAATCAATCTTGTGATTCTTGTCCCTTGGAATGAAAACGCTGAAAGATTCCATCAGTTCATTGAATCTTTTGAAATACAACTTAAGTCTTTCCTTTTTTATTTTGTACCTTTGGGTGGCCTGATTGATGACCAACTCTGAATCTTCAGTCACAATGAGATGTTCTGTTTTCATTCATTGTGAGAGGATCATCCGTTGGATCAAAGCTTTGTATTCTGCCTCATTATCCGTGCATGGAAACTCTAGTCTTACAGCATGGGGATGCATCGTCTTATCTAGACTCATGAAAACAATTCCAACTCCATTCCTAGATTTAGAACAAGCGCCATCGAATGACATTATCCAATAGCATTCAAACAAACATTGTGGGCCTTCCAAGCCTTGACTTTTTTATAGGCTTTCGTTGTGCTCCATGTACAAGATAGCATAGTTTCCAATCCCGACATCTATATACTATTCCATTAATTCATTATCCTTATTATTGAAGGAGAAGGGTTTTCTGGGTTCACGAGGTACTTTAATCATTTCTCCCTCCTTTCCTGGTAGCATCATACAAATTTTGTCGTTCATTATATATCTATCGATCATGGAGGTCCAATATCTTCCCAGCACAACCCCATATGATGGAGGCAGTTCTACCACAATAATATTGAAAACTATGATGATATGGGGGGCTAATGTAATACAAGCATAAAAATCCTTGATTTCTCCGTACGCCGACACTTTTATAGAATCGATTGCATATATGCTCTCACTAGTTTCATAATACTTAGTGCAACTCATGCCCAATGCTTCCATGACCGCAAGTGGCATTATATTATTTGTCGCCCTAGTGTCAACTAAACATTTATGTAATGTAACATCATGATTTTCAATTGAAATGTAGAACGGCAGAATTTTACCTCTCAGCTTGGTAGTCGACGGGATTTGGCTCTGTTTTGGAGTGGTAACGACAACTTCAGTTACTTCTGATGGATCATCCAACAACTTCAAGATGCTTTGCCTCTTCTGAGGAATATTTACCACTTCCGTGAAAGGCAGAGTTATCCTCAATTTACTTAAGTCCTCCATGACATTATATGTTATTTGAGTGGAGCTTGACGCCATGTGTTTCCTTTTGGTTCCATCTGTCACTTTCTCATTCGACACTTTTTAATTTTCTTTTTCCTTTTCTTTTTATTTTTTTTCTTTGTCAGAGCCGCCTTTATTCTTTGGTCTATTTACAAACCCTCTTGTTTGGGTGACATTTTCTTGCAAGTTAGAATCGTTGTCTCCCTCTCCAAATATATACATGGACATCTCACATCCGTCCATCTGCACTGTCTTGGAACATTCATCAGGTACGTAATAACCTTCTTGCTTGATCAATATCTCATCATAGACATCATCTAGAAAAATCGTGTTTGGAGTAGGCTATCTGGGAACCCTTGATCTCTATGGGTCATCAGTATTCTCGAACCTGACTCTGTTTTCGAGGGGAGGGATCCTCCTTTGTTAGGGAATCGACATTCTTGGGTTTGGCATGTAATTATCTCCTCTTCTCAGTCTGGTTATTTCGCTCTACATCTGTTTGATGTTTCTATTCATTTGTGCAATTTCAACTCTTTGCTTTATTTCCTGCACCGCCACAAGATCAACTTTTACATAAGGTATAGTTCCTTTAAAAAATACTCCTCCCGTCGTTTGATTCTGAGCCTCCCGAGGTTTGAATTATTCATTCTTTCTCAAGCTAGAAGCTCCTTGATTATCAATATTCAGTCTTCCAATATTCCTTTGTACTCTTCCCAGTATAATGTCAGGGTCGACACATGTTTCAATCGTAATTTCTTCCATCTTAGTGGCCTTAGTAATTGCTTCCTCCAAAGTATCCATTTGGGATGTTCTGATGGAATATTTTACATTCGGGGGAATTGCATTATTATAACAACTGAGAATGACCAGGTCATTTGGTAATTTGTCTTCTTGGATTCTACTCAAGGTCTTACTGAACCTCGGATTAAAATCTTGTATCCTTTCGTTCTTCCTCAACCCAATCTGGGTGAAGTTTGTGAGGAGGGTATGGTAGGCAATTGGAGGGGAAAACATAGTTAGGAACATAGCTTTGAGGTCATTAAATGAGCGAATGGATCTATTGGGCAACATTGGATACCATTTATAATATTTTTTTGATAAAGTTTGCAGAAACAACCTCACCATGACACCATCATATTCAACTCGGTGAAAGTCACAAACGTTAAGAAATAAGTGCATATGCCTCTTTGCATCGATTCTCCCATCTCCAGAAAATTCTTTTAAGGTGCCCTTAGGGAGAACAAGGAGCTCATGTTGTTCACCAATGAGATTAAGAGGGGAATCTCTTACCCTCATTCTATTTCCAAACCCTGGGATTCCTTGGTTTCTTGTGACATCTATGTTGCCTCCTTGTCTCTCCTCATGATGCTCGTTTTGGGGTTGTTCGTCTCTCGCTGCCATTTCTGAGGAGACTTCAGGATCAGACTTCACTTCTAAGGACAGATATTTCCTTACTTTTACTTATGGTAATGGGTCCCTTGTATTCGTCCAACTTCAATCTTGACCTTGTTCTTGTGTTGCTCTAGCTAATCTTTGATTTCTTCGATCTTGTCATTCTTCTCTCCTCTGTCTTTAGAGGATTTCTCTTTCTTCTTCTTGGACTAAGATCTTCCAAGACCCTTCTAAATCTTCTCGAGTCTGGGATTTTGTTATTACCATATTATACAATTGGTGTAAAATACTTCATTGATTATTCAATCCAATTTCTAAATGGGGTTGATTACCCTGGGGTAAAGTCATATATTCTTTCAAAAATGTTGGGCCAGGTTTTGAATTTTTAGTTCATGTCCCAAGTATGGTCGCCAAAAATGTTTATGCTTGAATCCATTAGGTCGAAATGACAACCTCACGAGGATACAATTCCTCTTGCTTTTTTATAGAGGTGGTACTCCTCTATTCGAGATTTTTAAAATGTGGGACTTTTATAGAAGTCTCACAAAGGAAAGTAAAAATATATATAAAATAAAAAAATGGAAACTGTTTTTTATATCATTTTAAAGAAAGTTCTTGAGAATGGACCAGGAAACACACACATTCATACATTTAAAGAAAATAAACATAATTTCCTCACATCCATCATAGTAGGGATAAATATTTATGATCACATAAAAAGTAAAAGAAAATGATCTGCATGCATAAGAGAAATTTGACAGAGTGATACATGGGAAGCTCAAATGAATATAATGATAGATCAACCTCAAATACTTTATATTCAGAAAAACTAGGTTACAAAGTACAATTGGGATTGTTCCCAAAATAGCTCTCTTGGAATTTCTAAAAAATATATAGTTCAATACATATTCTACAAAATTTAAATGTGTTTGTCATAATGATTGGGATTGGGGCTCCTGCGAACCATAAATCAAATATGTATAAGAATGAATTTTGTAGAAAGAAGAAAGTGGGCGGCGGAAGACAACAAGACCGAGTAAGAAGAAAAAGGAAATTACTAGTCTTTGGTTAAACCTTTCTATTTAAAGAGGTGGAGTAACTAGATGAAGAACTTGATAAAGACAAAAAGACGTGATCAATATGAACTTACTATGATGGTATCTCATGTTTATCACTTGCTCGTTGATGTCATTTTATGGTTTTCATCGRCGGTTACAGGAACCGTCTCAACCATCCTTTKCCCTTCATCAATAAGTTTGTCGACAACCCTTCTAAACCACTCCTCAATGTAGCTCCTCATTGGTGCCACATTAATTTCATGCCATATTTTTATATTGAAGAGCTCACCTTCCAAGTCCCTTAGATCAATAGAACTATTCTGCAAAGCTTCTTCAATATCTTGATTTTGTATTGAGTAGTTGACTAGCCAATTTTCCACGTCATCTTCACTATACTCAAGAATGCCATATAATTTTTCAAATGATAACCCTTTAAAGATCTCAACTTGTTCGTCAAAGGCTTGCTTGGTTAAGAACAATGAGTTGAGAATCAATTTGGGGTCTTGGACCTCATTGGTGTTCCTGGTTAGGTCTATCTCAGTCAGCCTTTTGAATAATTCTTCTCTTCTCATTATGGCCTGGTTGCATGCTTGGACAATAATATTCAGGTTCTTAACCTTTTCCTTCTAGCATGTGTGTAGTTGTTTTATCCGTTTCGGAGAAGGAATATCCTCCTCTCTTCCTCTGACCTCTGTCATATTGGTAACTTTAAAACTGAAGGGTACAACCTCGTCGAGGTAAAAACCTTCTTCGTGTTTCAAATCTACCTGTAAATATTCATGGAAGGCACGTGCCCTCGTTCCAAAAGATACCATGCTCTTTGACATCTCCCAAGCCTCTATGATTAATTCCATTATTTTATTGATGTTATTCTCCACATAGCCACTGGATGATGTGAGAAGGCTTTCCGATCCTTTCAATTTTTTTGCAGGTGTGGTAGGCCCAAACATTGCTAAAGGACTAGCAAGTACTAGAAGAGGCATTAAAGTTTCCTCCAATTCTTTGATTCTTTCCTTTAACCTGGCATTCTCTGCTTCAAGACTTCCAATAGAATTATCTAGAGCATCTCCAGTTGCTTGGTAAATTTGGGAAATTTGGGAAGGTCGCATGTTCCATAGGTTAATCTCTGAATGAGACTTCCCCTTTTTATTATTTACATCTCTTTTCTCAAAAATTAAATTTTTGGACTCGCTGTAAAAAACAACGCTCTGAAATACAAAAGACTCTTTTTCATTGAAGGTATCGCTCTCAATTATTTCCATCTAGGGATTCTGGTGAGCAGTGTTCTCTAGCTGGTCAACGCTGGGGAACACTTTTTCGATGTCAATTTCGAGTTCGATATCCTCGAGGGAGAGCACATACAATATCATCTCATATCGAAATTCAACAAGATCTACCTTGGATGAGGAATGTTGGGAACCATGAGGGATTGTGCTTATCCCTAAGAGTGTTGGGACCATTCAGCATGCCTTTGGAGGATGTGTACTTAACTAGAGAACACTTGGGTTGTGGATGCATTGCATGGGGTTGTTTATGTACTCAAGACACATATGTTGAAGAGCAATGTTGGATATTTTATTCTTGTCTTGAAACTTATGAATTTGCATTAAGCACAGATTTCTGAAATTTCCACACTCCTTGTACATGTTTCTTCTCTTATAAGTTTCCTTTTACTGTATTCTATTGTAAGCATGGTTAAAATTGATCACTCTTCTCAATTTGTACTCTTATATATAGTAATAAAAATGAGGGTACAAACATATCCATTATGGCAATCACACTTGCATGTGTGTGTTTCCTCCTTACTTGTGTGTGATTTCTTTTACTAGTAGTATTCATATCAAAAGCTCTACACATAACAACATTAAAGTTACAAGTTTAAAGGGAACGATGCTTATGTATGTGAACTAAGGCCTTGTACAAATTGAAGCAAGCCCTTAGAGATTCAAATATAAGCATTTAATACCTCTTAATAAATTGGGTTTAATACTAACTTGTATGGTAAGACCAATGGGGATTATGTGAGTATACATGTTTTATATTTCAACAACTTGATCACAAGAAGTAACAATTAAAACTTGATTAAATAAATGAAGAATAATTGGCAAAGTGCATTTAAGCTCGCAAATTTAAAGCTTATTGAGGAACATGGCTAAGCTATAACACAATACAAAGAATGTGTGGTCAATTTGTATGGCAAAGTGTATTTAACATGACAAACTTGGGACTTATGGGAAATATGGCTAAACTATAATACAATACAAATAATAAGTAACTAAGTTGTATATAGGAACTAGTAAAAAAGTTTCACCAAATTAAGATTGAATCTTAAACTTTTTTTATTGACAAAATAGAATTTGTATACCCTTAATATGAAAAAGTAAAAATCCAACTATCCCAAGCTATCTTCTACTTTCTCATAATATTATTTCCTATTAAAGAATCCTAGGAACATACTTTCACATGTTATTATAACATTAAAAACTTGTGTATGGTGTGGGTTTTTAAAGAAAACAAAATCGGCTGAAATATCAACACAAGCACTAGTTTGTGTATTGAGTCGACCACATTATTGTAAATAGTTTTGTGTACTCCTACGCATATTTAAAGTTTAGTAATGAGATAGAAGTGTGTATTGAGTCGACCACATTATTGTAAATAGTTTGCGTACTCCTACGCATATTTAAAGGTTAGTAATGAGATAGAAGCATATAGTGTGTTGTAACTATATGGCTACATAGTGTATGTATTGATATGTCCTCTTTGCACATTTATTTTCTTATAATCCACACCAAATAAAAGTTAGTAATCTAATTGGCTAATGTGAAAGTAAACTCCAATCGCATCTAATAGGGACTAAAGCATCTAATAGGAACTAAGGAATAAGAGGAGCATCTAATAGGGACTAAAGCATCTAATAGGAATTAAGGAATAAAAGGATGGGGAAGTAGATGATAGTTTGAGATAATTGGATTTTTACTTTTCAAAGGTATATAAGTTTCAATTTTTAATCGCAAAATTTAAATTTAAATTTTGATTTGGTGGAAAATTGCCAGTAGATGTGAAATCGTTTACTAGAAACCCAACTTGAAGTTTTTTGGATCATTGGGATAATATGATCATTTCTTCATTTGTAGTTAACTAATTTTGTGGTTATTGCAGTCCCACCTTTTAAGATCTTAAAAAAAACCTAGAACCTATTTATTGGTAAGGATCTAGCCTCATTTGATACACACACATAATTGTGTTCTTTGGGATCTTCTTACAAAGATGTGCTTCATTGTTTAAAGGGTTTTTTGAACACCATGGTTTCACTATGTTACTTCAGGATCATCATGAAATCATTGGTGGTATCTTGTCCTAGTCATTGCGTGATGACCCATTGTTGTTATAAGACATCACTCACTTTGTCATACTAATTTTGAGTAGGTGTTGTGTCCATGCCCTGCTTAGATCGTGAAGGAGGCACATGATTGCTGGTGTGGATTAAAATTATGAAACAAAATTATGTTTATATAAGACAGACTATCATCTCAAGTTCGCTTTCCTTTGATCTAGGCACGCCCCCCATCCCAACAAAGAAAAATAAATAAATTGGTGGAAAGACTTCAATGAAACAATTCATTACATATGATCGATGGAAAATTACAAGTGTCTCAGCAAAACTCCTTGGCATGGAAGCTCTCGACATGGATTTATAGAATTAGGACGATATGGAAAACCCCGCTTAGCCTAAAAAGGCCATCTTCACTTGGTCCACAATGAACTTGTTGATTGCAGCTTCATGAGACATTCTTCAGGTCATTCTCCTCTGGACTAGGTTGAGACGATCTATGAGAAATCCCATGTGATGGGTGTGTCATACTCCTCTGGACTGACTTGAGATGACGTGTGTGGTATCTTTTTGTGCTACTCTGGACTCAGTTGAGATGACTTGAGATGGTCTCATGTCGGACTCCTATGGACTTAGTTGAGTCGACTTGGGATGGCTCTCCAGATGGTACTCCTATGGACTTAGTTGAGTTCATCTGTTGAGAGTGACATCCCTGTGGTTGAGCACAGGTGGACGTGTCCCTAGTGGTTGAGCACTAGAGGATGTCTGGATCCCTTGCTATATTGTCTAAGAGTAAGATTTATTGTGTAACCCTAATTGTGTAAAGGGTACAAGTCGGCCCCACCATGTAAAGATAATTAATATTTGTGTAAAGATTAATTATATCATTGAGTTATATAAGTCATCCCTATTTTGCCAATAGACATACCTATTGTTGTGTTAGGTCTTGTATAAATAAGAGAGTAGATCCCCACTGTGGATCACTCTCACACACTTCATTGTAACATTCTCTCAAGCTACTTGTACGGATGAAGTGTGCACTTCTCTTAGGCACAAGTTTCAAGGTCATAGAAACACCCTCTTGTGTGCTCTAGGGTTTATTATGTGGGGGATCTTCTCTTGAATCTATAGAAAATGATTGTTGGGTTTTTCACTTGATTGAGAGGGGTTTTCCCAAGATAACTTCTTGTGTTCTTGTGCTTAGTTATTCTTCTTGTGATCTTGGTTACTGCAGTTATTGTATATTTTATTGTTGCATGTTTTTATGGTTCAAGTTCATGCTAAATTGAAATAAACTACATGTGCTTGAGCTAAGCATTAAAATTCAACACGGTATCAGAGTAGAGTTCTTGAAGAGCCATTGCACAATCTATTCAAGCTAGTTGTCACCTTCTTGTTGCAACTGGAAAAACGAACCTCTCCTTTTTCCTTGTCAAGCTAGTTTTAGCACCTTCCCCTAAAATTTTGGGCATGATTTATTCACAGTTGTATACGGACTAGTTCATCGCACCTCCTGCAACTCTCAGATTGCAAATCAGAGAAATTTTGATTTTCATCCCTAGGGTTTCTAGGGTTTCTACAGAATTTCAGTTTTAGGGTTTCTGCAGCTTGTTGGAGCATTCTTTTTGCAGCTTGTTGAGGTTCCATTAAATATCTAGGGTATATTGTTGGCATTCAAAAGTCCAATAAATCCCCCAGAGACCTCCTCTTGAAAAAGGCTAGGGTTTCTAGCCTAGCCGTTAGGGTTTGTGAAAAAATTGCAAGCCATGAGGAACATAACTTTGGTGTAAGATAGGCTTGATGGATCAAGCAAATTCAGCTCCTGGAAGACAAGATTACACATCACTATGGAAGAGGATGACCTATTGATATTGATAGAAAAGACTCTACCAGCTACATCTATTGATGAAGAGAAGGTTGAATGGAAGGCAAACGATGTCAAAGCAAGGAATATAATAATCTATTCAGTAAGAGATCATCTACTACCTCGCATCTCTACCCTGAAGACAACTTATGAAATGTATGATGCATTGAAGAATATGTTTGAGAGAAACAACACAAACAGAGCTCTTACATTGAAACACCAACTTCAAAATATCAAGATGATGAAAGATGACACCATTGCTACCTTCTTCATGAATATTTCAGAGATCGGAGATCAGCTAGGTGCCATTGGAGAAACCATAACATACAAAGAACTCATAATGATTACTCTCAATGATCTTCCAAGACATTGGGAACCATTCCTTCAAAGTATCAATGGAAGAGCAAATTTATTTGAATTTGATCGTCTATGGACAGATTTCACTTAGGAGGAAACTAGACTTATATCTAGAGGAGTGCAAGACTCCCGTCATGATGACAATCAAGCCCTTTCTTCTCATATAAATAAAGGAAGGAGAAATAGAATAATTTTTGGCAAAGCATTCAAAGACAAGCAAACTTGAGAAGCTCCAGGTCATGAACATGGAAAATACATTTCAAGGATTCAATGTTTCAGATGTGACAAGTATGGACACATTGTGAGGAATTGTCCTACCAGGAAGAAAGGAAGACAACATGCATCCACTGCATATGGTGATTCAGAACCACCTTAGATAAATGAAGACATAAAATATGAAGCATTCTTCTTCATTTCAGCACTCTCAGATACCATTCCTACATATAATGATATTTGGTTGATTGACAGTGGTGCTTCCAGACACATTACTGGATATAGAGAACATCTTACAGACCTTGTATATAAAGAGTCTCTTATGCATGTTGTACTTGGTGACAATGCCAGATATACTATGAAGGGAGTTGTAACTTCTTGTTTCCAACTAGATTCTGACATACCTCTTCAATTAAGTGAGGTACTATATGTACTTGGGATGAAAAGGAACCTTGTATTTGTTTCTTCCTTAGAGGATAAAGGCTACAAGGTTACCTTCTCTGAAGAAAAATTTATTGCATGGCACAAGAACTCACACATGGATTATGCCTGGGTGATTGGTGTTCGAGAAAACAGTTTTTATAGATTGACTGTATAACCAATTCAAGCCTTGTTACATGATATTATCATCTTGAGCGATCTATGGCATAGGATACTTGCTCATTTAAATTATAGATCCCTTCCTACTCTTGGGAATATGGTGACAGGCCTTCCAGAGATACATATCAAGCATGATGGTGTTTGCAGAGGTTTTTCTCTTGGTAAGAATGTCAAGGGGTCCTTTTTGAGCAGTGACAATAGATCCAAGGGGATATTGGACTTGATACATACAGATGTTTGTGGACCCATGATTGTTTCTTCCTTGAATGGATATTTTTACTATGTTCTCTTCATCGATGATCACTCTAGGAAGACGTAGAATTACTTATTGAATACCAAGGATGGAGTCCTTGCAACATTTCAAGAGTTTAAAGCTCAGGTTGAGAACCTGACCGGGAGGAGGATCAAGGTGTTGAGATCAGATAATGGAGGAGAGTACACCTCCAGGGATTTCAATGATTTTTGTATTGAGGCCGGGATCAAGAGGGAGTACATTGTTCCTTATAACCCTCAGTGGAATGGGGTTACAGAGAGGAAGAACATATCCATTGTCAAGGCAACCAAAGTGATGATACATGATCAAAATCTACCTATGATTTTGTCGGCAGAGGCATCCATGACAATTGTGTATGTTCAAAACAAAAGTCCTCATCAGATTCTGAAGAACATGAATCCCAAAGAAGCTTTCATCGGAGTGAGGCCTAAGGTTGGACACTCCAGGATATTTGGGTGCCCAATATACTTTCATGTACCCAAGGAGAATAGGACCAAGCTAGATCCTTTAGGAAGAAAGGGTACATTTGTGGGGTACAATGAATATTCAAAGGCATACCAGCTCTACATTCATGGTCAGAGACAAATCGAAGTTAGCATAGATGTCATGTTTAAGGAAGACATAGCCTTCTGAAGATCCAGAGAATCTCAGATGGACATTGACAGTGAGAATAAGGAAGAGACAATATCTTCTCCCCCTACAGCAATTTAGAGGGAGACAATTACAGATCCAATCGATCTAGTTGATGTTCCTAGAGACATTGCAGTAGGCCAGAAGATGCATGCATGCACTCGAAAGACTATGTAGGAGGAAGAGGGACTTGCGGCTCCTCGTGGTACATTCCAAGAGAGAAAGAGACCACAAATATTTTCGAGTTATGTTTCAGCCATGAGCCACATCATTTATACTGAGCATTCTTTTCATGGAGAAGCAACATGCCCGCAGGTTTGGAAAGATTCTATGACCGAAGAGTATCAATCCATCATGAAGAATGATGTGTGGGATATTTTTTCGAGACCAGAAGGGAAGTCTGTAGTCACTTCCAAGTGGATCTATAAGATCAAACATGCAGCTGATGGAAGTTTCAAGAAGTACAAAGCGAGATTTGTGGTTAGAGGATTCTCTCAAGTGGAGGGAATAGATTATGAGGAGACATTTGCTCTTGTTTCTCGATACAATTCTATCCGTACGATTATTTCCCTAGTTGCATCCATGGATTGGAGACTACATCAGATGGATGTAAAGACAACCTTTCTCAATGATGAGATTGAAGAAAAAGTTTACATCGAGAAACCAGATGGATTCGTGACACATGAGAAGGAGTCTCATGTATGCAAGTTGAAGAAATCCATGTATGGACTAAAGCAGGCACCTCGTGCGTGGTATGATAAGATTCATGGATACTTGATGAGTTTGGGATTCAACAAGAGTGTTAATGATCCTAACCTATACTACCACATTGTTGGTGATGAGTGTCTGATTTTGGTCCTATATGTTGATGAATTATTCCTCATCGGTTCAAAGATCCTCATTGTTGAATGCAAGTGTGCATTGGCTTCTGAATTCGAGATGAAGGTGTTGATTTTACATAAACTAGGTTAAGCATGAAGTTCATTCCATTTTATCATTTAACTTAACCATAGACAACAATGTTGCAGCAACCAAGATCGCAAGAAGAAACACCATGCACAAGAAGACAAGAAGTATCATGGGAAACCCTTCTCAACAAAGGAATAAAACCCAGCAAAATCCTTTGCTATAATCTTTAAGAGAAAGACCTTCACCACCAAGAATGACCTAGCACACAAGAGGGTGCTTAAGCCCCAGAAAACTAGCACCCAAGAGAGGTGCACACATTTTATCAAGTAGATGTGTTTGTTGTAATTTCCAAACATATAAGAAAGATATGATTCCACAATGGAGAATCATCCCTTACTTATATTATACTTGTCCAATCAAAAAAGGAGTTTATTGGCTCAACAGGGTCGACCTCTCTAAGTCACTATATAATTTACTACTATTATTATTATTATTATTATTATTATTATTATTATTATAATTAATATTAATATTAATTTTAATTATCTTTTACATTTATTATTAAACATATTAAGGTGGGGCTGACCTGTACCCTTTACATAACAATTAGGGTTACAGGTAGTTCTAACTCTTGAACAGTATATAGCAAAGGATCTGATACACCTACTAGTGCTCATCCACTAGGGGCACATCCATAGCGATGTCATAGCTTTGATTCACTGCATTACACATAAGAACCAGGTCTTCACATGTTCACCTATGATCATCCACATGCACATCCACTCTACAGATATGCTTTCCCACGACCACCGACAGGAGAATAATATGGAGTCTTTTTGTCAACTTTGTTGCTTAAAGGAGGCTATCACATCATCTTCATTTTTGTTCACATGACGATGTGCCCAACACTTTTAGGATTTCACACGTTCACCTTGTGCTCAGCCACATGCACGTCCTAACTCAATAGATTGCTTTCCACCGTATAATCATCTGGATTTCTTCTCACTCTCTGAATGGAGGAGTTCATCTCTACGTTCCCAGCTCTGTCTCAGGTAGGAACCACATACCCTTCTTAGGGGATTTCTCTCAAGTTTGTAAGCTGAGAGAAAGACTCACATAGCTGATATGTTCCACATCTCACAGGTTTGTAAGCTAGAGGATATCTCCCATAGTTGCATTCATCAACATAAGGACCTTGGTATGATGCACTACTTCTTGGGAATAGAAGTGTGGCATAGGACTGATGATATTTTCCTAAGTCAAGGAAAATATACAGTTGGGATATTGAAAAAAAATTGGGATGACACACTGCAAGTCCATGCCTACATCAATGATGATGAATCTGAAGAAGATGAATGAGGCTTCTTCTGATTAAGGTGATATTAATCCACATTTTTACAGACACCTGATTGGATCATTGATGTATTTGGTTAACATCAGACTTGATATATGCTATGCAGTGAGTGTACTCAGTCAGTTTATGATTCATCCGAGACAGACACACTGGATAGTAGCGACGCATGTGTTGAGATATCTACGAGGAAAAATTAGTTATGGCCTGAGATATGTCTCCGGTGTAGACATGATATTGAAAGGATATGCCGATGCAAATTGGGAAAGGAGCGCAGTGGACCGGAAGAGCACATCCAGTTGTTGTTTTACTTTGGAATCTGCCATGGTTTCCTCTTGCAGCAGGAAACAAACTTATGTGGCTTTGAGTACCACAGAAGCAGAGTACATTGCATTATGTGTGGTAGTTTTGAAGTTGTGTGGCTTCGGAGGCTCCTTGTAGATTTATTTGGTCATTAGATGGATTCCACCATTATCCATTGCGATAACCAAAGTTGTGTGAAGCTCTCCAAGAATCTTGTGTTTCACGATAAAATGAAACACATTGAGATCAAATACCATTACATCAAAGATATGGTGCAGAGGAAAGAAGTACATGTGCAGTACCTTTCTACACACGAGCATGTTGTAGATGTCTTCACCAAATCGCTTTCCAGGACGAAGTTCGAGTACTTGTGTGAGATACTTGGCCTGGTGGAGAATGCATCCCTAGCTGAGAGGGAGTGTTGTCGATTGTAGCTTCATGAGACATTCTCCAAGTCGTTCTTCTCTGGACTGAGTTGAGACGATCTATGAGAAATCCCATGTGTTGGGTGTGTCATACTCCTCTGGACTGAGTTGAGATGATGTGTGTGGTCTCTTGTCGTGCTCCTCTGCACTGAGTTGAGATGACTTGAGACGGTCTCATGTCGGACTCTTATGGACTTAGTTGAGTCGACTTGATATGGATCTCCAGATGGTACTCCTATGGATTTAGTTGAGTTGATTTGTTGAGAGTGGTGTCCATGTGGCTGAGCACAAGTGGACGTGTCCCTAGTGGTTGAGCACTAGAGGATGTGTGGATCCCTTGCTATATTGTCTAAGAGTAAGATTTATTGTGTAACCCTAATTGTGTAAAGGGTACAAGTCGGCTCCACCATGTAAAGATAATTAATATTTGTGTAAAGATTAATTATATCATTGAATTAGAGAAGTCAACCCTATTGTGCCAATAGATACACCTATTGTTGTGTTAGGTCTTGCATAAATAAACTAATCTAAAGTAAAGGATTCTTTGCTACAAATCTAAAGTTGTTTTTTTTAATTGATGACTCATGAGACATTTTGATTTTGATTTTGATTTTGATTCATGAGACATTCTCCAAGTCGTTCTCTTCTAGAATGAGTTGAGATGATCTGTGATAAATCTCATGTGATGGATGTGTCATACTCCTCTGGACTGATTTGAGATGACGTGTGTGGTCTCTTGTCATGCTCCTCTGCACTAAGTTGAGATGACTTGAGACGGTCTCATGTCGAACTCCTATGGATTTAGTTGAGTCAACTTGAGATGGATCTCCAGATGGTACTCCTATAGACTTAGTTGAGTTGATTTGTTGAGAGTGGCATCCTTGTGGCTAAGCATAGGTAGACGTGTCCCTAGTGGTTGAGCACTAGAAGATGTGTGGATCCCTTGCTATATTGTCTAAGAGTAAGATTTATTTTGTAACCCTAATTGTGTAAAGGGTACAAGTCAGCCCCACCATGTAAAGATAATTAATATTTGTGTAAATATTAATTATATCATTGAGTTATAAAAGTCGACCCTATTGTGCCAATAGACACACCTATTGTTGTGTTAGGTCTTGCATAAATAAGAGAGTAGATCCCCATTGTGGATCACTCTCACACCCTTCATTGTAACATTCTCTCAATCTGCTTGTATGGATGAAGTGCACACTTCTCTTAGGCAGAAGTTTCAAGGTCATAGAAGTACCCTCGTGTGTGCTCTAGGGTTTATGGTGTGGAGGATATTCTCTTGACTCTATAGCAAAGGATTGTTGTGTTTTTCCCTTGATTGAGAAGGGTTTTCCCGGGATAACTTCTTGTGTTCTTGTGCATGGTTATTCTTCTTGTGATATTGGTTACTGCAGCTATTGTATATTGTATTGTTGCATTGTTTTATGGTTCAAGTTCATGCTAAATTGAAAGAAACTACATGTGCTTGAGCTAAGCATTAAATTTCAACACACAATTCTTGAAGTTTGTTTATTAGTTGGACCTTAGTTTATCGTAGAAACACATTTCATAGGTGCAACTTTCGTGGACAGTTATAATCATTAAAACACGCGTTCTTGTCTTGTCAAAAAGCTAGAGTTCCCTTGAACCTCATGTTATTTTTCTAAATATACAAGACAACTTGCAAACATGATCAGAAATGGACTTGGTAGACTCATGTAAAAGATATGCTTTTATTACAATGAAATGAATTGATACAACGAAATTTATCCCCTTTTATGTCATTAGCGAGGTAGTTGTGCTATCATTACAACATAACTACTTTATTTAAATATGATCTATCATTTTATTAGATTACATCAAGTAATCCTTATACTCTAACAACCCCTCTTACTTACAATACAATTAAAAACATAGGCTAAATCATTCTTTAAATACTTCTCTTTGACAAAAAATTATTGGACTAAGCAAGGCTCCATTAAGTTGTCTCATAACTCTCTAGTGTAACTCCCTAGCCGAATTCCCGAGTTCCCGAATTCCACCTCCCCAAATTCTCTAATTATGAATCTCTTGAATTAGATTATTGGACAACAATCCACATGCATCTCACATAACCCTATTATTGAGGGACAATTCATGAAATCCACAAAATACTAGACAACAATCGATGTTAAGCATCACTAACACTTGATCCCTTCCTTGTCTGCAAAGGGTAGGCCTCTTAAACCATAAAATCATCATCTACTTTTATTATCCTCTATTATGATCAAGCACAGGGGTAAAGGTTTATTTACTACAAATCTAAAATTGTTTCTTTTTTTTAATTGAGATTATCTTCAATTTTTTAATCTTTCGTGAGGGGAAATGGTTCATATCGGATCTCATTTCAAACATATTCTTGAAAAGAAAATTATGTATATAGTCTTCCAAAAAAAATGGATTTTCTACTCTGCCTCCTCTAATTTCGAGAAGAAAAATTGTTTGTGATTCTATAAATATTTAATTTGAATAATCAAACCGAAACTTTAAAATTCTTTAAATTATACACACTCGTGTTCACCGTATGCAAATTCCTTTGTCTCAATCATGTTTTTTATGCTCACAAGTATACCACGTTCGGTCTTCTCGAAAACATTAATTCAACTTCCCTTCTCTTTTCCATCTATGTCAGAATGACGACAACTTGATTCTCCTCCAAATTTGGTGGCATCAAGGTTTTATTCGTCGACCTTCTTCAACCTTGGCGGCGGAAAATTATTTCCTAACTTTCTTCACAATTGGTGTTGAAACAGAGCTTAAATTTTTGATCTTGAGGATAAAAAAAAAATTGTATCTTTGAGTCTTTGCATTTTATAAATTTCCTAAAGCAAAAAATTTCCTCTCCAATGAATTCGCGATACCTTTATGGTTCATTTTTCGAATAAAAAATGATTAAAAATCTAAACGGATATAAGTTTTCCAATATTATTCGAAATAATATTTTAAAACGGCATTGATTTAAAACTTAATGAATTTTAGATTTACATCGGGATATCTGGATTCGGAGTTTTCAATGAACAAATGTTCAATGCAAATTGAACAGCGAAATCCCGATCCCCGATTTCCCGATACATTAATCCTTAATTAAAACATCATTTACTTAAACCAGAAGTTAAAAGGGTTTAAACTTTAAGTTAATCTCATCGCAAAATTAGGATTCGCGATTTTGTGAGAACAAAGAAACTTGTCATCGTATTTTCCAATTTCCCAATTTCGCGATACAGTTAATCCTTAAGTGAAGTTTGAAATTAATGTAATTACTGTTAAGCATGATTAAGAGTAAATAATCATATCGGGATTCGTGGTTTTGTGAGCAACAGTTTTCATGTCATTGGATTTCCCGATTTCCCGATTCTCGATTTCTCGATTAATGAAATCTCGAAAAGGTTTAATCTGGATTAATTAAGACAATAAAAATGTTTTAACTTAAATAATATATCGCGATTTCAGCAATCGGAGTTCTTCGACGACTTGTTTCCTTGGCATCAAAAGTTCTGAAACTCCGATAAGATTGTTTTCAAATTTAAATCAAGATTAACGCAAATTAATCATTCTTAGAAACAAGTTTCAAGGTCTAAACTTTTGATAAATG
>SNQJ01S0030010.1:26659-40011 GCA_010110895.2 Picea sitchensis
TCTCCAACTTCACATGGCCATAACTCTCTAACCGTGAGGAGTTATGTGACGTTCCACATACCACCAGAAATGGCATGACGTGTACTATCCATCTAGAATAGTCTTACTTGCAAATATATCAAAACTCATAGCATTATACATAAAAAAAACTTGGGTCCATTACCCAAACCTTTGTGCTACCAGAATTCGCTATTGGACTTTATTCAAGGTATGACATCAATGACAATCAACCCAATTAATCAACACTTGTTTGAGGTACATGGTTGGCATGTTGTATGGTTGATGATGTTATTGGTATTGGTACATTGATAGAGGCACTTGTTGGTGATCTTGACATATGCTTGGTACACATTTGGCACATATTCTTGACAAATGGTTGAGGCACTTCATTGATGATATCTTATGGTATATGGTATGGTGTTTTTGTACATGGTTGGAACATGGTATGGTACAAGTGTTTATGATACAGGTGTTGGTGCATGGTTGATGGACTTGTTGTACAGGTGGTGATACAGGTTTGGTGCATGGTTGATGCACTTGTCGATGGTACATGTATAGGTTGATGCATGGTACAGGTTGGTACTTGATTGAGACAGATATCATGTGATGGTATATGGTGATATTGGTGCATGCTTGGTAGATGCATGTGTTGGTGATGTTGAGCATATGGTTTGATATATGCTCTTGGTGATCTTGGCATGAGGTGCATGTGGATGAAAGTGGATATGGTTTCGTGGATGAGATAGTGACAGGTTGGATAGGTTGATGTGATAGTGACAGTGACAGTGACAGTGACAGTGATAGTGACAGTGATAATGACAATGATAGTGGCAGTGGAAGTGATAGTGATAGGGTTTGTGGCAGAGTCTATGATAGTTGGTATACACTTATATTTCAGGGTGACATGATGAGGAAAGGAAAGGGGGTTGTAGCCTCCTTCCAGTTGGATCTGAAGAATCATTGAGTTGGAGCTTCCTTTAGGTTGGAGCTTGAGAAATAGGTGGGTCATAATAATCTCATAGGAAAAATTCCCTCAGAACTAATATTCCTTCTCCCCAAGTTACATTTGTTAGCCTTATTCTACAACAATCTAATGGGTAGAATCCCCGCCTACTTGGGAAACATATCAACAACCTTCACGGAAGTCATAACCATAGCTCTAAGTGGTAACCATCTTATAGGAAAAATTCCATCTTCCTTTTCTAACTTCACAAATATTCGAGTATTGTCTATCACTGATAACCAATTGACTGGTCACATTCCCGTGGAGTTGTGTCGCAAGAACATGCGGTTGAATGGGATCTATCTAGGTGGTAATTAGTTGAGTGTCATCATTCCTGCTTCCCTCTTCCATTGTAAGAACCTTCACGTGATCTCCTTATCATTTAACTAGCTCAACAGAATAGTGCCTATGGAGTTGGGTAAGTTAACACAACTCCAATTCCTCATCTTAGGTGATAATCAGCTGGTTAGTGACAACACCACAAACTTGCCCATTCTTACTATTCTTATTAACTTTTCCACCCTACAAGCATTAGATTTAGACCTTAATTATATGACAGGACATTTTCCCTTTTCTATAGGCTGCCTCTATAGAGAAATAGACTACCTACGCTTGGGCCAAAATGGATTAGCTAGGGAAATACCTCCACAGATTGGAAACCTAACTAGTTTAACACTTCTTGGTTTAGAAGGTAATTTTTTTACAGGGGAAATACCATCTACAATTAAAATGCTTCAAAAGTTGGAAAGGTTATCTATGGGAGTCAACAATTTACAAGGAAACATCCCGATAGAAATTGGCCAACTCAAAATCTTAGGGCTTTTGGCTATCGATGGAAATAATCTCTCGGGAAGCATCCCTAATTCTATTTATAGCCTCCAACAACTAAGATATTTATATCTTGAAGTGAACCAGTTATCAGGGAAAATACCTGCAGGTCTAGGGAAATGTGTGAAATTACTATAGCTAGACCTATCATACAACAGGCTCAATGGTGAGATACGCCCAGAGGTTGCAGGTCTTGCAAATTTAACTATCTATTTCAACCTTTCAAAAAATTTATTAGAGGGCCACCTACCTTTGGATCTAAGCAAGATGACTATGCTTCAAGCTATATATATTTCTACAAATCAGTTAACTGGTTATATTCCAAGTCGGCTTGGAAGTTGCAAAGAACTAGAATACCTAAATCTTTCTTGCAATGCACTTGAAGGTCTGATCCCATATTCACTCGGAAAAATGCAAATTCTTCAGAACATGGATTTCTCCTCCAACAATTTGTCAGGTGTAATACTCACGTCATTGGAAAATCTCAAAATGCTCAAGAAATTAAATTTCTCATTCAACAACTTGTCAGGAGAAGTCCCAAAAGGTGGAGTTTTCAAAAATCTTAGTGCCACATAATTTATGGGAAATTATGGTCTCTATAGACCTTGGGAAAAATTTTCATTGTGCTCTGCTCACAAAAATAAAAGTGTTTCTCATCTAAAAAAAGTTGTCATATCTATTGTTGTAGCTGCAGTTGTAGTCACTATTATATTGTGTTTATTTCTAAGAATATTTTTTCGACTAAATCACAAGAGGAATATTCCTATCGAGGTTGGGGCATCCTTAAATGTGGGGCACCGAAGATTTTCCTATGTAGAGCTCATCACTACAACAAATGGTTTTAGCGATGCCAACTTGTTAGGAGTGGGTAGTTTTGGGAAAGTCTACAAAGGAGTTCTGAATGATGGCACAGTCGTTGCTGTCAAGCTTCTCAATTTGGAAAATGAAGGGGCTCACAAAATGTTTGAAAGGAGTGAAAATTTTTGGGTAGATTTAGGCACCGAAATTTGATTAGAGTCATAACCTTTTATTCAAATCTCCAAATGAAAGCTTTGATATTTCCATTTATGCCAAATAGAAGCTTAGATAAGTGGCTATATCTTGATGGTGAAGTAGAAAGTTGTTTGAAATTGATTCAAAGGTTGAATATAGCAATAGACATTTCCCAGGGTATGGAGTATCTCCATCACCATTGTTTCATGCAAGTGATCCATTGTGATTTGAAACCAAACAATGTGCTTCTTGGTGAAGAGATGACAACATATTTAATAGACTTTGTGATTGTGACCATATGTTTTGAAAATGATGAGGATTCAACTTTCACTTCTACACTTTCACTTAAGGGATCTGCAGACTACATTCCTCCAGGTATTATTTGAACTAGATGGCATGTTAGACAATGTCATGAGTTTAATATTTTTATTAAACATTTTGAATTAGAAACCTTATGATGAGGATGTTTCAATGCAAAATATGGATTGGGTGGACGTGTCACAACAAAAGGTGATGTTTATAGCTATGGAATAGTGTTATTGGAGATGTTAACCGAAAAGAATCCTACCCACAACATGTTTGTGGAAGGAATGAACTTGCAAAAATGGGTGGGTATTAGTTTTCCAAATCAACTAGGGGAAGTGGTGGACAAGAGTCTATTGAGAATGACTAGTACAAGCACTCAAGCAGATAAGGATATCAACTATCTTAGTGAATCCATAAGTATGGGTTTTCTTTGCACAAAATATTCTCTTGAAGGATGACCTACTATGATGGATATTGTGGGCAGACTCCAATCCATCAAAGACGCTTTTCTGGGCATTTTTGGGATTCCAAAATCCCAATCAAATTTCACATGTTTGTTGGGTGATGAAAGTACATCTCACAATATTACTATCAAAGCCCAAAGTTCTTCTACATTCTAGAGTGTTGTAAGAGAGTACTGATTGTGTCACTAGATCATATAGTAATTTGAGTCCATTGTCATTAGTTCCATGTAGTTTGATTTTTATTCCCCTCTCTTTAGTGTTGCAACTTGTTTATTATTATTAGTCTCCTCTCCTTCTCCATGCATGTCTATTGTTAGGCACACATGAGTGTAAAAATAAAGTTACATATGCTATGAAGAACAAATGTTTCTATAACTATAAAATCCCCTATCTTTGTCTTAGGGAAACTTAATGCATATAAATCTTATTACATCAATAAAACACACTACAAATTGGTTTTACTTGTGTTTTTCAGGGCGTATAAATATACTAAGATTTTTTTTATGTGCTTTAAGAGATTGAAGAGAAAATCAATGGTTTTGTTTCCATTGTCATTCATGAAGTTATCAATTCAAGTAAAGAGCAAGAACATTTTGACCAAGATTATGTTTTCTAATCTTTTCCACATATTTAATACAATGTTACTCCTTCACACCAACACTTTGAAGCTAAAATTGTGGAACATATCAATATGTACATGGAACGACTACCATTATCTCAAATTTGTTAAGAATTACACTAAACACCTAACTTTTGTAGATCTATAAGGAATTATGTTCGACACATTTTCCTATAGATTTACTTAGTAAAATTGAGTATCACAATTATTATTATGAGTTGAAGATTTATACTTCAATTATATTTTAAGATGTAGAATTTATTGCCTTGGGATTTTAGTTATTTAGGCACAAATAAGCATTTTATTAATGTTTTTTCTTGTACGCAGAAAGATTCTATTCAAAATACAATGTTACAAAAAGACTCTAGATAGGGAGAGAGTTTGGAGCGTAACTAAACCAGTGTTTTGCGAACAAGATAAAAAGTTGGACTATGGGACTATCCAGAGCCTATCACTAGAGAATTCTCTTGGTAAAATAATATATTCAAACATTCCAAAAACTGAATTTTACTACAACTGATTTCCAAATAAGTTATGACATAGCTAGGTTGACATAAAAACATATTCAAACATAAACTAGTGGATGCCAACATGAAATAACAAAACCTAAACATCGTTTTTACCCTTCCTAATGAATCTCCTCTGGATCTGTCAGATTTTTATTTCCTTTTCCTTCTTGGTTGCTAACAAAACACGTCCATTAAACAAATGTAAGGAAGAAGTTGGTCTTCATACTATTGATCTCATTGATCTTGTAGTTCGGTTTACTCTCAATCATCTCTTGATGTTCACCATGGTTATATCAATTGAGGGAATTCCTTTCCAAATTGGATACAATACATTCCTTATTGTACCAAAACATATCTATTTTGTACCAAAACACATAGTATCTATTTTGTGTAAAACAAGATTGATACTAACTGTGTTTTTTTGGCAGTTGAATGATTTTTCACAAGAGTCAGCATCCTAAGCTTTGGAAGAAATTGGCTTAATCCCTAATGAATTCATTCTACTATCAAGAACTAAGAGACCTAGAAGAGGTAGTATTGAGCACTAATACATCATCTGGCAATGTGAACCAAAAGTTGGGCTCCCTCACTCACTTACAAGTTTCTAGAATTGAGTGCCAAATATTTCTGTGGAAAAATTACTTTAGATTTTGGCAATATTGATGAATGTAGTAGACCTCTGCCGAGGAATCAACAAGTTTTTTAGTCCTTTTCCTTTAGAAAATGGCATTCTAGTTTATTTGAAAATATTTTATTCACTTTGCTGCATGTTATCCCCTAGCCTAGGAATAACTAAGGAGATCATGTCTTGAGGCCCACATGTCCTAGACATGGAGTGCCGAGAGCTAGACGAGTTAGGCATGGCCCCAAAGGGCACTTCTTTTCTTCAGTGCAGTACACATATCACCAGCAGTAGTATCATCACATCAGATTCATCCTGAAATGGTAATGAGTCTTTCTCCAAGAGGTAATATGTCTGGGTAGCATAGTATGTATCGCTCTGATTTTTAAAACATTTTAATATGTTGCATTGAATCTTTTTGGATTTCATAACGTTTGCTTGACTTTATGCTCTTTTCCTTGTTCAAAACTGGGAGGGTCGCATGGTGCCTTGGTAAGTTGGTTTCCTTTTAGGATAGGTTGTTACCTAGTGGATCTCTGAAGAGTCATTGCTCAGTCCCTCCATACTTACTATTTTCCATCTTTATCCCCTCCATCTATCCACATTTTTGGGCATTGGGGAAGGCTCCACTTGAAAAGAGTTGTACCTTAACTCATGGGAAGAAGGGGATAAAGGCCCAGGGGGAAATGTAGCTGGAAAAAGTTAAGAGACAAATTTAAACCTTCGAGATGCTTCGCCCAAGGATCTCCGAGAAAGCACTGAAACGCTTCTCAGCAAGAAAAGGGGACCCACATATGAATAAAGCACTCAAGGCATTTGTTGGTGGATTCGAGATCTCATCATGAGACGACCTATCATGACCATGGACATGTAGTGGTATGAAACTACCACCCAACTGGTCACCGAGCTAGGTGTTACAAGGGAAAAACTCTCTATGGCCAAGGGTAAACTACAACATACATGTATGACTGCAGAAATCAACTCAATTCCAACATGTGCTATATAAACTAATGTGCAATACAAGGAAGAAGCCTACCTCAATCCAATCGTTTGATGTCGTTCCACCGTTGAGCACTTTGACCCAAAGCTTTACACCTGTAAGAAGTTCTCAACAAACAAGCCATGCAAGTATATAGTGACAATATATAAAATGAGTTAGCACATCAGATAACACAATCCATTAATAAGCATTACAAACATGCCCATGGATAATAATCATATATTTTCAAGATATCGATAGGACGGGAAAGGAGTATTTCTATTAATAATTGATCAACAAAAGTATCAACATTACAGACTTCCGTGTTGGAACGGTTCGAAACCAAGAAACCAAGCTCCTTCCAGCTGGGTCTCCACCACTTCAATCCTCCACCAAAGGCAAGCTCATAGGAAAGAGGCAATGAGTTCCTCTCAATAATAAGGGAAGAGCTTGGGGGCTGAACACTCTATTTAGACTTGAGGGACAAAGGGATGCAGACTCAATATGAACTAATTTCTCCAGAGTAACTTTTCTCTCAAAGTTGAATGCTTTCTCCTCTTTTTCCATAGCTTGAAATTGTTCTTTTATAGCCTCCAGAATGCAATTGAAGGGCCGAGTCGGAATGTTTCCAGTATATGGAAGGCCAAAGATCATAGATATTTTGTCATGACATGGAAACCTGACCTCATTTTGTATTTTCTAGCACAAATCCTAATATACGTGAGTTGTAGTGGAGCAGCAAGCATATACACATCTTGCAAAGAAGTTAGGGAGCGTATATGTGGAAAAATATATATTTTTGGCTCTGGATTTATCAAAAAGGGATTTGATAAGTCTGCATAGGGAAATGGAAAAAAGGCCCTGTGTGAAAGATAGTCATGGTGAGGAAAATATTGCTATAACATATGCCCCCTAATGTGTGAGATCAGAGGAGTATCTGCGATTGATGAAATACATTATAAATAACCCAGAAGTGGAGTGGTAGAGAACTAGTTGGACGAACTCAATTTCTCATTACATTATGTACTGACTTTGCATACATGGATGCCAAGGATACAATGTAGATCCATGTGGAAAATACACCAAACAAGTGTTCATGGCCATGAATAGGTAAATATAAATGTGGTTACATGCCAAGAGCTGTCATAGTCACGAACAAGGCCCAGTGAAGCCAGTCTCAAAAATCAATCTGAAGATATCTGTATACCATGGAGTACAATCTGATCTCCTATGATCACTGAAGTCAAATAGGTACTGGTCCAATGAAATGGAAGCAACAACTCAGGAAAGTTGTGGCCACAAAGTGATGTCTTCAAGTCTTCAATACAATCCACCAATGGTGCAAGTCTACATCATGTGAATAAATGAGTTGAGGTAGAACATGATGCGACATCGTTTGATTACCGTTCATTGAGGTATATCATTAACAAACGCGAGACAACCTACCAATGATGAAAGTAGGTATCAAAGCACCGAGTACATCTCTACAAATGTGAATAAAGGAGCTGGTGTCGAACACTTGAGAGATCCATTGATTAGGAGACATTGGTGTATTCCCATATGTCAACGGCGAGAGGGCCTGCCACTAATGACTGCAAGCCTCAAGGTACTCATAAAAATCTAGGTCTCATATCCATAATACATGAGTTGAAGTCGATGGAAAGAGACCCACTGAAAGGAGAGCATTAAGTCATCTCTCATTAGTCAGCACGAGGAACAAAGCAGGATCTTCATGATTTGGTGGAGATCGGATGAAGAACATGTTCATGAACCAACGACCCTGTACGTATTTTATGTGTGCCAAATGCAAGCGGTACACAAAAAAGACCCTCTGAATAACAGCTAATGATGAAAACTACTGACAAAGGCGAGGAAACCACCAAAAATTCTAATGGCATCCAAGACACTGCACGAATCCCAATGTGTGAATAGATGTCTTGCCATTGAATACAAGGGAAACTACCTAGTCAACAACCCATGGTGAAATGTCGATAGTTGGGTTCAAGGTGACCTACCAATGATGAAAGTATGGCCAGGGTGCATCATAAGACCAAAGTATCATGTGATTCTGAGACAAATTAAGGGTATGGCTGACATGCAAAGTCAAGTTTTCTGAGGAGTGGCTGACACAGGTTGATATACTTCCTTTGAACAAGAGCATGAGACATATGGTGGACTCTGGCAGCATAGACTTAATGATGTGACAACTAGATGCAGGAGGCATCCATATTGTTCTCTATAGTGACTGGAAGATTAACCAGTCGGTAGAGAAAATTCTGTAACGAGATTAGCTTCCTAAGGCCATGCTAAACCCAAAATTATGATGACGTGAGGACTCAATAACTTTGTGCTCTATTCAAAGGCGACACGACTACTGCCAATCACAATATAGTACTCCCTTCCCGCTTGTCTTTTTTTTGTTTTTTCATAACAAATGAATGCTATGATATAGTGGAGGGAACGAGTGTTGCAAGTAAGAAAAACTAGTTCCAGTAGTGGAACATACCTATGCTCAATGAAAGTAAATGCATGCGGGAGATGGACACTCGGGGTGATGTTCCCTCTAGGGTATAGGGTGTCAAATTGCGAAGGATAAAAACAAGGCTCTGCTTGGTTGAGGATGCAAGCTGCTTAGGCAATGGTTTATAATGCAAAGCGAGAACTGACTAAAGGCTCAATACTACAAGCGAGGGCATGAGATGCAATCACAACTTAACGCCAAAAAATGTCCTTTTTTATATCTTTTAGTCTACTTGGTGTGAAAAAGGGGTTAACTTGTGCCAAATAGACATCTTTTCAAATCCAATTTACAAGTGTGAAAAAGTCAAGTTCACTTGGAAATCTTTTCGATTTTTGATAGAGAGTCGGAAAAGAGCTTAACTAGGACTCACGATCTTTCAAATCCAATTTTAACAAGTGTGAAAGGGACAAATCACTTGATGATATTTTCAATTTTTAATAATGAGTCGGAAAAGAGCTTAACTAAGACTCATTTTTGTTCTAATCAACATGTAGAGGGGGAGGCCAAGGCTCCCGTCCTAACCTTCTGCCGAAAGTTAGTACCTTGCGGATAGCTAACAAAATCTTGGGAAAGCCCAAAGCTCTCCAAGTCGAGGAAGAGAAAGTGATAACATAGTACATATTCTTTATTATGGTTCAAATAATGTCTCTTAATGGAAAATACATAGGTGGGGGTATGGGATGTCCCATCAGGTCATCCCAATCGAAAGGGGCCTCGTTAGGACTTGGAGGGAGAGTATTCGAAGGAAGAATGAATCTCTCATGTTCAGAAGGGGGAAGACTTGGAATGTTGATGACATGATTGGAAGGTGCATCACTCTCTTGAGGGAGAGTCGGTTTGACCAGATATTTCACTGGTGTAGTCACTTCTTCAATTATAGGTTGAAGAGGATGCATAGTAACAGGGGCAAGAGACACTTCACCCTCGACGAAGGGGGTGAGGTCGGAGGGAAATCTCAGTGGAAAAACCACCAGGACCGCTAAAGGAGGAGTGGCGCGAGGAGAAACCATGGGTTCTTAGAATTTGAAGGGATTTTGGGGGAGCCCCATGCCTTTGGTATCCCGGCAGTCACTGGGCACAAATGATTAAGATGACTTCCTTCACAAGTCTTGCAAAGGAATTTAGGCTTACGTATGAGACATTTAGGCTTCTCGATGGGACTAGCCAAGGAATGAGAGTCGTCTCCTGTATGATGAATAGGAGTTGGAGACGTGACACTGCCATGGTCCTGGGTGAAGAGGATGGTGCCTCCAACATAATTGGCAGAGGTTGGAAGTGAGTTGTCGACATAATTTGTAGAAAATGTCGACCCATCTCCGACATGACTAGCATAGGTTGGGGATGGTGCACTGGTATGGATGACAGTGGCTGGGCTAGTGATAGACTGTGGCATTTGATTCCAAAGTCCTGGAAAAGATTGGTTCTAAAACGTTGCAGGCTAGAAAGGATCCTGGTGTACTCCCAGTATTTTCTCAGAGACATGGTGGTTTATGCCAAAGTGGTCTGAAGAGGTCTGGACAGGCATCATCACTAAGGTCTGCAAAGAGACTGAGGTAGTATAAGAATTATTCAAGTGAGGATATATGTTGCCTCCTTATGAAGGTGTCCCATAAGGAGGGTATCCCAAACCGTAAAATTGATTCTCCCCATACAAAAGACCTGGGGGTACTTGAGGACCTGGTGCAGAAAAAGTGTTTAAAGGGACTGACATGGCAGATGAAAGATACATGGGTGGGGTGTAATAAGTGGAAAAAGAACCCATCTGAGCATTGGCTCCTAAAATAGCATAGCTAGTATTGGATCCATAAGGGGGAAGGTTCCAACCTTCCATGGGAACATGACTCATGTCAAATGAAGAAGTGGGTATGAGAGCGATGGTGCCCTTGGGTCCAATTCTAGGATTCATATATGTCGACCAAGGAGAGGGTTGCATGTGGGAAGGCATATCAATAGAAAAATGACAAGAGACCCAAGGTGCATACTGAGCGTTGTAATCATGCATACCATTGTAAAAAACAGAAGGATTTTCCCCCATAAGATGAGCAGGCATCATGGAGTGGGTAGCGGTGAATGGAGGAGTAAAAGGGTCTCCACTATCCATGATAATAAAACCAACAATAGACTCCTAGGGCCAACTAGTAGTCAAAGAGCATACCAAAAAGTCAAACGTCCAATATGCATGCAAACGGGCTAAAGTGGTTGAGTGGCTTCCCTCGCTAAAGAAGGTATGTCCCATCCAAGAGGGACCTGAGACTCCCTGCTAAAGTTTGGAGGTAACATAATCAGTTATAGGGGCCCTCGTGGGCTTAACAACCAATCAGTCAGATCCCCCCAGAGAGGTAATCCTCCATAAAGGTTGTGTGTTGTCTGACCCCTATCTAACTCAGGGTACAAGCAGAATAACCCCTGTAAGTAACCTATGAGATACTTAAGTCAAGAAACTAATAAACTACTATATAACCGATGCACGGGAGAGAAGTCGTAAGTTCAGATCACTGTATGGGTAGGGTAGAAAAGCCCAAAACCTTGAAAGCACCGCCTCTCACAGAGGTATGGGTACTAGCAAGATCTCTAAATACGAATAAATCCACAGAAATATCTCTGACGCTAAGCGAGTATCCAGGGGTTATCCCTTCAACTAACTTCATGCGACCTCGTGATTAACTCTGGTGTGAGAGGATCCTCCTGATATTACCAATTATACAATGGACTTCTCAACTCCCTATCTCAGACACATATGTTGATTTAATTTCCTTGGATAATTTTACTCACAAAATCCTATTCCAAGGCACTAAATCCTAGGCTAGTTTAAATAAAATCGTTACTAATCAATTTTAGTTTAAAGCATAAATTTTATTGGCTGTGATTACTCGAAAAAGGTATGGAAATGAAACTCATGGTGTTATGACTCTGCATAAAAATAAAAAATAGATATAATGCAAAGCCCAACTTTAACTTTTCAGTGAATGATATGCTAAATAAAAATAGTGCAATCTTCAATTTTAACTCTGCAACTCAGAAGTAAAATGCAATCTTTTGCTAAATGTGATAAGCTAATGATAAAGGTTCAAAGAAAAAAATTCCAACCAATGAAAAATGCCTATTTTTTGTATTTTCAATATTCTAAAAAAGAAAATGCATGGACTGATAAGCCACATGATATATAAATTCCACTGTGTATAAAAACAATAACTCAAGCAGAATACCAAGCAGCCAAGAAAACAACCTAGAAACCAAGGACAAATTAAAAATAAAAAACAAAGAGAAAGACTACACCCAAAAATTCAACTCCCAACAGGCTTCCTGTCATCCCAGATAATCTCAACAGGCACTATAGAGACCCAAGAAGGCTCGGTAATCCTCAAATCCTACCCAACAGTCACTAAACCAAGAAAACAAGCAAGGGGAAGTGGTATCCATGACTGTTCAGGAGAACAAAGCATATATACGCTTCTTGCAGTGAGACAGAATGTGTGTATACGCGACTGTCAAGGCAAAAAGGACGTATATTCTTTAAAACAAGGCCAGGCAAGGGTAAAAGGATGAAAACTAAGACCTAGAGTGAACAGAATCTGTCCAGCAGTGATATGACAAGAAACACAAAGGAAAAAGAGAAATGTAAGAAGAAAAAGTACTTCAACCCTTAGAAGGAAGATCTCTCCCCAGTGGAGTCACCATTTCTGTTACAAGGGAAAAACTCTCTATTGCCAAGGGTAAACCATAACAGACAGGTATGACTGCAAAAATCAACTCAAATCCAACATGTGCTATATAAACTAATGTGCAATACGAGGAAGAATCCTACCTCGATCCAATCATTTGATGTCATTCCACCATTGAGCACTTTGACCCAAAGCTTTATAACTGCAAGAAGTTCTCAAAACAAAAGTGATGAAAGTATATAGTGACAATATATAAAATGAGTTAGCGCATCAGATAGCACAATCCATTAATAAACATTACAAACATGCCCATGGATAATAATCATATATTTGCAAGATATCGATAAGATGGTAAAGGAGTATTTCTATTAATAATTGATCAATAGACGTATCAACATTACAGACTTCCGTGTTGGTACGGTTCGAAACCAAGAAACCAAGTTCCTTCTAGCTGGGTCTCCACCACTTCAATCCTCCACCAAAGGCAAGCTCATAGGAAAGAGGCAATGAGGTCCTCTCAACAATAAGGGAAGAGCTTGGGGGCTGAACACTATGTTCAGACTTGAGGGACAAAGGGATGCAGACTCAATATGAAGTAATTTCTCCAGAGTAACTTTGCTCTCAAAGTTGAATGCTTTCTCCTCTTTTTCCATAGCTCGAAGTTGTGCTTTTATAGCCTCCAAAATGAAACTGAAGGGCCGAGTCGGAACATTTCTAGTATATGGAAGGCCAAAGATCAGAGATCTTCTCTCGTGACATGGAAATCCAGCCTCATTTTGTATTTTTTGGCACAAATCCCGATATACGCGAGCTGTAGTGGAGCAACAAGTGTATACGCATCTTGCA
>SNQJ01S0030010.1:40139-67203 GCA_010110895.2 Picea sitchensis
GATAAGTCTACACAGGGAAATGGAAAAAAGACCCTCTGTGCAAGATAGTCATGGTGAGGCAAATCTTTCTATAACACCAGGGTAGTGGCTTTTGGTTGCATGGCTATGAGAGAGGGGGTCTCATCACGAGACAACCTTCTCATTTCCATGAAATGTTTGTGGGTGAAACTGCCACAAGATGGGCACCAATCCAGGGCGGTGGCCATCAACTCTTTCCTTGCAACATGAAGAAAGAAAGCCAAAAGAAGAAAGAAAAGATAAAAATAAATGGAAATCAGTGGGCTTGGAAACATTTTCATCCATGACAAGGTCCAACTCACCCTCAACAAAGGCACTCATAGGTGAGTGTTACATTTCCTTGCTATCACATGCAACCCATTCCCAATTTTTTTTCCTTCATCACCTCATATGCTTGCATGATTTGGATCAATCTCAACTAGGGAAACAACGTTGAATTAAGAGATACTAGCCCAATAAAACACCCTGAGACATGTTTGGGTGTTTTAATTATTAGATGTGATTTACATATTATGATGTTTGTGACTTATGGAACCCTGGAGGGTGTACTTGTTGTCTTCATAGGACCTTTCCCGATGAACAGGTACACAAAGAGATGATTAGCTCAGACCTTCATGAGGGCTCAAATCCCATTTTATGGATGCTAAGACCCTAGCCAGGGGGCATGATGAATATGAAGGGGTTCTGCCAAGAAGAAGATGAACGTTTCCTTTGGAGGCACTTGGGTGGACCTATACCCAAGAGGTTGTGCCTTTCCCACCTAAACACTGGCCTTTGGAGGCCTTGGACATCACCCATACAACCCTAGACATTTATACATGCAGTGGTTGTCACCTTGGGGGTAATCCTAAAGTTATTGGCATGTGTGGGCAGGGTTTTGGCCTTTGGAGGCCCAACATTTTACTCCATGAGCCAGATGCTCCATGAAAAAGGTCCAACGTAACCCTAGAAGGGCATTATGTCACCCCTAGGAGGGTCTTTACATGCAAATTTATTTTATTTTGTCCATAATTTAATTTTGTAAGAAACGAGCCAGGTCGGCCTTGATATTATATCAGCTAGCATATGTTCCACTAGTTTATTGTCTTATTGAAGTATTAATATCATTTTTTTACTTGAATATTCCATATATATGCTTGTTGTCTTGTTATGAGAAGGTAAACTTTATCTTCTTGTTATCGGACAAATCGGTAAGTGCGGACACAAACTAATCTCCCTAGTTTCACCCCGAAACTAGAACAAAACAAGACAATGCGCTACCCTTTCCTTATATTTCAATTATCAAATGAGAAATGGATCTAGAACATACCTTTTAAATATCGAAGATACCACTTCACCAATGCAATCCAAGCTCCGTCGCGAGGCTTATGGAGTAATATCTGCAAAGGAACACAAGCCAATGAAGACAAGAATAACAAATTCTACTTGATATGAAACTATGTATGTGATCAAGGAATCATACAATATGGACAAATAGGATTTTTTGACCACCCATTTATCACTGGTGGTCAACTCCATGTGCCATGAAGAGATGCATCATCAGATGCAAATTTGTCAAAAATTTGGTTCTACAGGGCATGTTTGGCCCCAACACTTCTTTTTGTAATTGGAATTTTCGCACCCCTGCGTGGGTTAATAATCTAATAGGTCTGCATGAGTCATGTCCAGGTCAGTTACCTTGGGATCGGTTCACTTGGAGAGTTCCTTTCACCGAGGGTTTTTTACCCTTAGGTTATCAATTGGGCTTTATAGCCTTATTGATTTCCCTTGAGTTTTTCCCTCACACTTGCAATAATTCCTCCAAAGTGGTGAACGCCGTTCTAGTGGGCTTATATTTTGATAACTATTATAGGGAATCATTGTAAATGACCATGCAAGACATCTTAGAAAGTTTCACGGAATTCCATCGAGTCTAAGTTAGTTTTTTTTAATTAATTAATTTTTAATTAAATTTCCCTAAGTTTGGAGGTTTAATTATTTAATTAATTAATTATTTTTGAGCAATAATTGTAAAAACTAGGTCTTTGGACTTTTGATAGGGGTATTTGTGCTCAAAATAAATTGAATAGCATCCCCTACATTCATGGACCAAGTGTCATCTCATTCGGACAACTTTTTCTATGGGTTTGTCCACCCGAAGTGTCAGTCAGTCTAAAACAACAATTTTAATTGCTAAAGTCCAAGCATGGCAAAAATGTAAAATTGTAATAATGAGTTAGGAGGATGTAAAATGGTGAATACTAGTTATATATAGACTCCCGAAGCATAACATAAACCTCCCAACCTTTTCCAACCTATTCTAACCCTTTACACCTTCTCCTCACCAAAACGTTACGCCCCCCTAGGGGGATTGACGCTTTTCCTTGGTGGTGGGAGTTGTGACTTAAATGGACCCCCCTCTCATGATTTATGACTCCCTTTAACCCCCACATACCCTCCTAGGGTTATCCCACTCCATTTTTTTCATTAACCCCCCTTCATTCCTTGCATTTCCCCCTTTTGTTGCCTTTTGTTGCGCCCTCCAAGGAGAGTTACGCCCCTCTCTTGTGGTTCTCCAAGAAAAATCATTTTTAATTGTTGGGGCCTCTTCCTCTCCCTTGTAACGAATTATATAACCTTCCCACTTTACTTTTGTGTGATCCCAACAGTCCCACACCTTTCTACACCCTAGATGGTGTGCCCTAGCCTTGAGATCTACTCTTATGCTTGGTGGTGGACATTTGGCATGTATCCAAGAGAGGTAGATTTGCCTCTCCAAGTATAAATAGATCCCTTTCCTCACTCCCAAATCACCATATCTTGAGCTAAGGTTATGCTACTTGATTTCTCACTCACTCTCTCTCTCTCTTTCATTCATCAGTTTCATTCTCTCGATCTTAGGGTTTTGGAGATAGTTTTCTCCAAAATCCTCTTCTTGAGTAATAAAGAGAAATATTTGGAGGATTATTGGAAGAGTTATGCACATGATGTTTCTTTCCATACACATGAGGTAAACTTGTTCTAAGATTTTTTTTGGTGATTGCATCTTTGGATCCTACGGTAAAATGTTATTTGGGTAGATCTAGTAATGCACATGCTTGTAGATCTATATATCTTGATATGATAGATAGGATTGAAATGTCATCTTATTAGTGTATGCAACATGTTTTCTATTGTATGCCATCACTCTTCAAGGTTTTTGCAAGTTTAACTTCAAGGATTTCATTGGGACAACCTCAAGCAAGAAGGCTCCCTTGAGACACACTCAAACTCCATTTCTTTCTCACCATTATTCTTCTTCTATATTGTTGTTCATTCCATCAATATTTAAGCTAGCATAGATTAGTAAGATAGGTCATTTTTAATCAAAATTTATAAATTTTTCTTAAGAAATTTTTTTTCCCTAAAAAGGAAAAAGTTTTTCTTCCCTATATTGGTTGTGTGTAACATTTCCAGCAAACATAACTTGCTGGTTTTTGCGGGTTCAGATCTGGTTGAGAGGGGTTTTGGGTACCCAAAGGCATCCACACAACACTCAAAGACCCCCCAAGGGATTGGTAGCTATTTCTCAACCTTCCTCCTTCAATTTCTAAGTGTTTTTCATCTTTTCTTCTCCTTTTTGCTTGCTTGTAGTGACTCATAGTTGTGGGAGAAGGAGTGGTACGACCTCCTCCCACGTGTGAGCTCTTGGGTAGTTTAGATCTAGCTTATATCTTGCCTTTCCTTTCTTGATTTTGGCCTTTTGAGCTAGGACGTGAGGGTTTGTGAGATAAAGGGTATCTCCCAAATCCTAGGACATGGGGTAGTTGTTTGCTTGTTTGCTTCTCTCTCTCTTGCTTCCTCTTCTTGGTTTGCTTGCCTTTCTCTCTTCTCTCAATATTTTTCTAAGTAAGCAAGCTAACTAATTGCCTACCTATTTGGGAGAGGAATACCCCAAAAGGTTAGGTTATGGTTTTAATATGTGATTATGATCTAAATGCTTAATGTTATAGTTGTTCTAGATCTATATCTAATACACTTAATAATTCTCTAGTTTAAGCCTATTGGGCACCTTAAATCAACTTAACTAGATCTTATGCATGCTTAGCTTATCTCAAGTCTTTATCTTCACTTTACATGCTTAGATCTATAATTTTTAATGTTTAAATGCTTCAATAGGTAGATGGTATTTTTCTTTATTGCATAGATCTCTTAATGCCATATGCCATATGCTTGAAGTCATTTTATTTAGAAGTTGATAAGTAGGCACATCTAAATCTTTTTCTCTTCACACTAAACACTCTTATCTAAATGCTATTGAACATGATATAAGTGTGATTGCATATATTCTATTGGGTGGAAACTTATTCTTACCTTTGTTTTTCTTTCAAGCTATCTAATTGTGCATCTAAGTGACTTGCTCTCACATAGCATATATGTGTTAATTCTCTTAATCTCATAAAATAAATCAACACATCTTTAAGGCTGAAGTGAGTTTCGGCCAAGTCACTAAATCAACATTTAAAAGTGTCATAAAACTCTTAAAACACTCTAAAACACTCCTAAAAGTCTACCCAATTCATATAATAACTTAATATACTATTTAGGGTACCTTAGACCACCATCTTCACCATCTAAAACGAGCTTGAGGAAAACAACGGAGGGTGTAGGTAGGGGACTGTCTCACGATTCACATGATGTGTCCTCTCCGGGAAGTACTCTTGTCTTAGGGATGACTTGCGAAGCTAGGGTGGCAACACTTATTGAGCATCCAACAATTATTTGGAAATAGGAGGAGGAGGCTTTGGTGAAAGCTTAATAAATTTAATAATCTTAAGAAATCTTAATAACTGAACCTTGGGCTTAATCTAATAAATACCTTGTGGGTTTAATAATTAAGAGTGGTTGATTTTCATTCTTGATACTTGTTCTTAACTTCATAAATCTTCTTCTTGATATATTGATGATGATGATCTTGTTGCTTTGATGATAATGTTATATGATGCTTTAATGTTTTTATATCATGCACAAACACAAAATAATTAAAGTGATTAGCTTGTTATTGTATTCTAGCATTCTTTGAACTGTAAATCTTGTGTCTAATATTTATTTGATCAAAGTTATTCTTTTGTAGGTAATACTGTAATCTATTTGTAACGAACAACCCCTTAACTTAGTTGACCCCTTGCCCAATCTTAGGCACTAGTTTTAGTTGCCCTGGGAAAGGTCTTGCTTAACATACTAACCCTTGCATCTTGCATTGCTGCTTGTGCATCCTAGGATTAGAAACCCCTAAACCTTGTAAATAATTGAAATCAACTTCTAGAACTTAACTCTAAAACTAATCTAGAAACTAGGGACTACCCCCTTTGGCTTCCCTAGGAGTGAGCCTAGACGAAAGAGGTTCTGGTCAAAGTGACAACGTGGGCTGTGAACTTAGGCATTGTGCCTCCAAGGACACACTAAGTGAGATGGACTTAGCTCACGTTTTCAAGTGTGTATTAGGACAGAAACATCTTTGGCATTGTTGCCAGGGATAAGTCATTTATCCTTGGTCCTAACTACTTAACTTGATTCTTTCAGAACTAAATAATAAAACTTTTAGGCCTTAAAAATTCTTTGAGCTTGCATTGGCTAGCTTTGTGTGATTCCTTTCCAAGTGGCGACTCTATTGAAAAAGTATGTCAAGTATACTGCAAGGAAAAATCCTTGTGGGCTACTTGAAAATCTTGGAGAAGAAGCACCCATTGATATCCAATTCTTGTTCCCAAACTTAATAAATTAACTTTTGTTTTCCTTCTTGTTTTTTCTTTGTTTGATTATCTTGTTTTTCTGAAATAAACTTGGTCATGTGGTGACTCCACTCTAAAATAATTTGACAAAGTATTCTTCAAGAAGGAACTCACGACTTGTTTTCTTCATCCTTGAACTTGAAAAGGTTTTTGGATGAAGTTAGCATGTTTCTCTTCTTGTCAGATCCTTAGTAATTTTGGGTCCCTGTCCTTTTCTTTAGACTCTGGTTTAAATGTCTAGTTTAGATGATTTTTATAGTCCTATTGATTTTTCAGGAATTATTGGTTACCCTCATGATATATCTGAAGATGTTATTGATAAAATTCTTGATTTTTATGATCATGATAATGCTGGTGCTCACATCAAGGATTTCACTAAGTGTATCGAGAAGTGGTGTGATCCACCTATTTATGAGGATGTTCTTATGCAATTATTTTCCTTGACTCTTTGTGGTGACCGGGCAAATGATTGGTTTCATGACTCACTTTATAAGACATTCAAGACCATACGAGATTTGTTGCATACCTTCTTGAGTCTGTTTGGGCGTGATCAACATGAGATTCACAATGAATTAGTGGATGATTTTATGGAAACATGGAAGAGGACAAATCTTCTAGCTATTGAAACAACTAGTTCAAACATAAAGATAGATGCTCCATCAAATCCCGTTGAGGAGTTTAATGAAATAATTCAGAACGTGCAGCTTTCTTGAGAACAACAATGTGAAACCATGAATGAAAAACTTACAGCCATAGAAGATCAGTTTGATATCATGGAGGCTTGCCTTGTAGAATATGAAACTTATATTGAATGTCCGGACCCCCTTGAACTCAAGCTTGACGGTGAAAAAGATGAGGAAGTTCATTGGGAAATTCTGGATGAATCCATGGATGAGCCAATCAGTCATTTTGAGGAAATCAAGGAACTTGAGTTTGAGAATGTTGAATATCTAGATGATTCAAGTCCCCACCCTCCTCCCGAGGAACCAATCTTTTTGAAGGATAACTTTGAAAACCATGAGGAAAACATTATGATGGTTTCGGTAATATGTTCTTCTTCAGCCTCTCAACCAAAAGATGAATTAATGTAGAATTATATGGAAAAGGAAGGAAACTTTAGTTTTTCAATGGCGTATCATTATGAGTATTGGTTGGCCTTCCACCTTGACAGTCATAAGAAACAAAGTATTCAAAGTTTACATGGCTTGTCATATTCCAGTATTTGGTTGAAGGGAAGAAATAACATGATTCTTGGCTGGTTCTTCCTCACAAAAAGTTCCAAGTTGATAAAACTTGGGAAGGGATCTTCTGTGAGTCATCCTGGACTAGGATGTTTCAGACACTTGTGGAATCATTTCATCTAGTGCATGGGTGGTTGTCACGTATCTCTAACCCTTCCTTGTATTTTACTTTTGTATTATTTCATTCATTGTATCAATATGTCCTTAGATTTTTTTTTTCGGTATCATAGATTTCATTTGTTGTAAAATTATAATGTTATACTCTAGTTATTTCATTATGTAGATGTTGTATATATCATTTATTTATTCATCATGTATATATGTATTCTTATGTTGGTTATTGGTGAGCACTTTGTTTTGTAGGTGCTGGATTCTCGTATGCTCTCCGTCTCGAGTGAGAAGATCGAATACACATCCCCATGTGGAGCCAGATGTTGACTGCCCATTTAGCACCAGTGGTCAACTCCATGTGCCATGAAGAGATGCATCATTAGATGCAAATTTGTCAAAAACTTTGGTTCTACAGGGCATGTTTGACCCCAACACTTCTTTTTGTAATTGGAATTTCCACACCCCTGCGTGGGTTAATAATGTAATAGGTATGCATGAGTTATGTCTAGGTCAGTTACCTTAGGATTGGTTCACTAGGAGAGTTCCTTTCACCGAGGTATTTTTATCCTCAGATTATCAATTGGGCTTTTCAGCCTCATTTATTTCCCTTGATTTTTTCCCTCACACTTGCAATAATTCCTCCAAAGTGGTGAACGACGTTCTAGTGGGCTTATATTTTGATAAATATTATAGGGAATCATTGTAAATGACCATGCAAGACATCTTAGAAAGTTTCACGGAATTCCATCGAGTCTAAGTTAGTTTTTTTTAATTAATTAATTTTTAATTAAATTTCCCTAAGTTTGGAGGTTTAATTATTTATTTAATTAATTATTTTTGAGCAATAATTGTAAAAACTAAGTCCTTGGACTTTTGATAGGGGTATTTTTGCTCAAAATTAATGGAATAGCACCCCCTACATCCATGGACCAAGTTTCATCTCAGTTAGACAACTTTTTCTATGGGTTTGTCCAACCGGAGTGTCAGTCAGTCTAAAACAACAATTTTAATTGCTAAAGTCCAAGCATGGCAAAAATGTAAAATTGTAATAATGAGTTAGGAGGATGTAAAATGGTGAATAATAGTTAGAGAGAGACTCCCTAAGAATAAAATAACCCTCCCAACCTTTTCCAACCTATTCTAACCCTTTACACCTTCTCCTCACCAAAAAGTTACGCCCCCCTAGGGGGATTGACGTTTTTCCTTGGTGGTGGGCGTTGTGAATGAAATGGGCCCCCCTCTCATGCGTTATGACTCCCTTTAACCCCCAAATCACCTGCTAGGCTGATCCTACTCCCTTTTTTTCATTAATATCCCTCCATTCCTTGCATTTCCCCCTTTTGTTGCACCCTCCAAAGAGAGTTATGCCCCCCTCTTGTGGTTCTCCAAGAAAAATCATTTTTAATTGTTGGGGCCTCTTCCTCTCCATTGGTACGAATCCCATAACCTTACCACTTTAATTTTGTGTGATCCCAACACTCCCACACCATTCTACACCCTAGATCTAAGATATAAACCCTAGATGGTGTGCCCTAGCCTTGAGATCTACTCTTATGCTTGGTGGTGGACATTTGGAATTGATCCAAGAGAGGTAGGTTTGACTCTTCAAGTATAAATAGATCCCTTTCCTCACTCCCAACTCACCATATCTTGATATAAGTTTATGCTACTTGATTTCTCACTCACTCTCTCTCTCTTTCATTCATCATTTTCATTCTCTAGCTCTTAGGGCTTTGGAGATAGTTTTCTCCAAGATCCTCTTCTTGAGTAATAAAGAGAAATCTTTGAAGGATTATTGGAAGAGTTATGCACATGGTTTTTCTTGCCATACACATGAGGTAAACTTGTTCTAAGATTTTGTTTGGTGATTGCATCTTTGGATCCTAAGGTAAAATGTTATTTGGGTAGATCTAGTAATGCACATGCTTGTAGATCTATATATCTTGATATGCTAGATAGGATTGAAATGTCATATTATTAGTGTATGCAACATATTGTCTATTGTATGCCATCACTCTTCAAGGGTTTTGCAGGTTTAACTTCAAGGATTTCATTGGGACAACCTCAAGCAAGAATGCTCCCTTGAGACACACTCAAACTCCATTCCTTTCTCACCATTATTCTTCTTCTATATTGCTGTTCATTCCATCAATATTTCAGCTAGCATAGATTAGTAAGATAGGTCATTTTTAATCAAAATTTATAAATTTTTCTTAAGAATTTTTTTTTCCCTAAAAAGGCAAAAGTTTTTCTTTGCTATATTGGTTGTGTGTAACATTTCCAGCAAACATAGCTTGTTGCTTTTTGCAGGTTCAGATTTGGTTGAGAGGGGTTTTGTCTACCCAAAGGCATCCACAAAACACTCAAAGACCCCCCAAGGGATTGGTAGCTAGTTCTCAACCTTCCTCCTTCAATTTCTAAGTGTTTTTCATCTTTTTTTCTCCTTTTTGCTTACTTGTAGTGGCTCATAGTTGTGGGAGGAGTGGTACGACCTCCTCCCACATGTGAGCTCTTGGGTAGTTTAGATCTAGCTTAGATCTTGCCTTTCCGTTCTTTATTTTTTCCTTTTGAGCTAGGACGTGAGGGTTTGCGAGATAAAGGGTATCTCCCAAATCCTAGGACATGGGGTAGTTGTTTGCTTGTTTGCTTCTTGGTTTGCTTCTCTCTCTCTTCCTTCCTCTTCTTGGTTTTCTTTCCTTTCTCTCTTCCTTCCTCTTCTTGGTTTGCTTTCCTTTCTCTCTTCTCTCAATATTTTTCTAAGTAAGCAAGCTAACTAATTGCCTACCTATTTGGGAGAGGAATACCCCAAAAGGTTAGGTTAGGGTTTTAATATGTGATTATTATCTAAATGCTTAATGTTATAATTATTCTAGATCTAGATCTAATACACTTAATAATTCTCTAGCTTAAGCCTATTGGGCACCTTAAATCAACTTAACTAGATCTTATGCATGCTTAGCTTATCTCAAGGTTTATCTTCACTTTACATGCTTAGATCTATAATCTTTAATGTTTAAATGCTTCAATAGGTAGATGGTATTTTTCTTTATTGCATATATCTCTTAATGCCATATGCCATATGCTTGAAGTCACTTTATTTATAAGTCTATAAGTAGGCACATCTAAATCTTTTTCTCTTCACAGTAAACGCTCTTATCTAAATGCTATTGAACATGATATAAGTGTGATTGCATATCTTCTATTGGGTGGCAAGTTTTTCTTGCCTTTTTTTTCTTTCTAGCTATCTAATTGTGCATCTAAGTGACTTACTCTCACATAGAATATATGTGTTAATGCTCTTAATGTCATAAAATAATTATATCTAATTGATGCTTTAATCTTTTTATATCATGCACAAACAAAAAATAATTAAAGTGATTAGCTTGTTATTGTATTCTAGCATTCTTTGAACCGTAAATCTTGTGTCTAATATTTATTTGATCAAAGTTATTCTTTTGTAAGTAATACTATAATCTATTTGTAACTAACAACTCCTTAATTTAGTTGACCCCTTGCCCAATCTTAGGCACTAGTTTTAGTTTCCCTGGGAAAGGTCTTGCTTAACATACTAACCCTTGCATCTTGCATTGTTGCTCGTGCATTCTAGGATTAGAAACCCCTAAACCTTGTAAATAATTGAAATCAACTCCTAGAACTTAACTCTAAAACTAATCTAGAAACTAGGGACTAAACCCTTTGGCTTCCCTAAGAGTGAGCCTAAACGAAAGAGCTTCCGATCAAAGTGACAACATGGGCTGTGAACCTAGGCATTTTGCCTCCAAGGACACACTAAGTGAGCCAGACTTAGCTCACATTTGCAAGTATGTATTAGGATGAAAACAAGATTCATATAGGAAAGAAAAGTGCATTTGTATTAAATAATAGAAATAGAGATTACAACCAAAGCCTTGATGTCATAAGGTCCCTTCCAACTGTCCCTCATTTCCCACACACATCTTCTCCATGGATTCTGAGAGTATGGATATGAAAATAACTCACAATATATCTTGACAAAGTAAATTTCAAAGCCAATCTAACCAAGCTACCAATCTCCAAAAACTAAAACTCAATCCAATCTAACTTTCTCCATGAGAGCTCCTCTCCTTTTATAAGTTGAAGAGGATAAGGTGAGGAGGTTAGGATAATCCCAATAAATCAGAAAAGAGAGTAAGATCCAAATTGATCGGAGGCCACCTCACCATAGAAGATTCTCCTTATAGAAGCATTGAGAATATGCTCATTTTTCCCACGTACGAAAATCGTCGCACCCCTAGAACTGATCAGAGTGCGACAACGTCGTAGGCTAGGTTTAGTAAAACATGTGACGATCCATGATCATCACACCCCTATAACTGGACAGGGTGCGACGATCCTCCTTACTAGGATTTTTACAAAGGAAAATGTGATTTCATATCTCAGGCAAAGTTCTTCTCCCTTCTTTCCTCAAGAGTTCAGGCCACTGATCCTTCTGAAGACAACATATAGGTTTACATCATTAACAGTCATAGGGATGACTGAAATAATGTGTAACACTTCTACACTTGCTTCATCGCTTGAGACATAAACTTTTTGATATATTTGATTTAAGTGATCAGTGAGAGGGGGATTAATATTTACATCTTTGCTTCGTTTCACCATCCCTTTAGATCAATAGGGATGTCTCCCTTAGGGTAGTTTTATCCTACTCCTAAACAAAAAGGGGTTTCCTATTAAGGTGACAGTGATAGGTCACCCCCTTGTTATTCCAATATTGTTTCACTTTCCTTGGGCTTTAGGCAAGTACATATCGCGTGATAACATTTTTGGTGCCATTGCCAGGGAACACTGAGTCAACATTCCTCAAAGACACTTTTTCGGTAAGATTTTCCCTCAAATAATTCATCTTAAAAAGATTACTCGGCGACTCCACTGGGGGTGATTCCATCACTCCCTTTGATAATCCTTAAGAGGTTATCTGACTACTCCACTGATCTTTTCGAAGGTGCCACCTTACTCTCAACTTTGTGATATTTCCAAGATATGGGATCATGGCGCCCTGGGAGAAAGTGTATCAGTCTATTGATTTTGAAAGTTTTCAAGAATAGCAACATTATTTTGATATAAAATGGTTGAAAAAATGTCCAATATTTAAATGCCTCCAAATTACTCACATGTAGAATTCTTGAAGTATATAAGTGAAATAGAATTTGAAGGGGAGGATGTCCGGATAAAATTGTTCATAATTTCATTGCCATCATTTGTACAAGAATGGATCAAGGGTTGTTGTGAAGAAAAGGGTATATCCTCTTTCGTAGATCTCGTCAATAGGTTTCTTGAATTTGCAAAACCACAATGCCATACTTATGAGCATGCCCTTCAAAATCTTGAAATAGCCCTAGAGGATGAAGGATTCACAATTGAGATTGTAGAAGATATTAGGGGTGCATACCATGCTCAATATCAAGAACCCTCCAATACAAAAGAAGATATTTATGAAGGAGGTTACCAATCAAATGAGGAAGATAAATAATTTACTTATGATTCTACCGAAGATAATGAGGACCTGGTTGAAGAGTGAGAGACGGAGTCTATTAAACATGATGATGAAGTGTTAATGTGTACTCCTCCCTCTGATGAAGCCATCCATGATCCTATCCATCCTACACAAGAAGAAGAGAATGAGGTTAATCATTTTCCTTTTCATATTTTTTATGATACCCTATTCTAGGATTCGGAAGGTGAAGAAGTAAGGGAATCCTTGGATGTACTAAACCCTTCATGTTATGATAAAGGTAATGTCATGGTTGATAATATTGATGAGGTCATACATGTTGGGAGATGAATATGGGATGTGGTTGGTTCTAATAAAGATCCCATTTATGATATGGAAGGAAATCTCTAAATGTTTCCTTTAAAACTATTGTATGAGGTTACTAATAATTTTGACATGTGGCAACAAGGAGATGGTATGGTTAGAGATATTTTCCAAACACCCAAGGATGACCTAGTTCAATGTTCTCATGATGATTTATGATCATACCTTGAGGATTTTGATGAGTATTACTTTGAGCACATGGATTTATTCTATGAAGAATATTATCCACCACCGTTGTGCTCAAATCTTGATAAGGGTGATGAATTTTCTTTCCTGAAGAAGAATACTTGTCACAAGGTTATCCATCTACCTCAGATTACTTTACCTCATTTTTTCACTAAGGATACATTTTGGGAACATGTCTCTTGTACCAAGTTTTCTCTAAGGAAGAACCTTCTTTTAGAATTCAAGGGTAGGTTGAATGCCTTAAGACGAAGCTTATTATCTCAATCGTTCAACTCTCCCCTAAGAAGTTGCCAATCATCCTCTAGGTTCTTTCTAGTGCCTTCCCAGAACTCAGGATGTTATGACATCCAAGGTAGCCAACCTTGAGAATATTTAGTCAGTCTTTTGAGACTTTGATTTTTCATGATCCCATGGGCTAGACTTTACGATTTCATATGATATGATGCATGCTCTAACTCATGTTATTTTTTTGCTTGACTTGTCATTGTTTTGGTTTATGATGAAGCACAAAGGAAGGTATTATAAGTTATTGCTAGGATGATTTCACTCGTTATTTGACTACACCTAGCATTCAACCAACAGGTAAGTAGACGTAGGTAGGCATTTTCATCCATTGTACATACCATTGCATTTCATATTAGTATGGTTGTAGTTGCATTTGAATATTATTTTGTTTCACTTGTATATATGTATGATCATAATCATATGTTAGACTAGAGATGATTTTATTTGTTTATTTTATCATATATGGACGAGGGGTGATATCACCACCCTAGGGATTACTAATGTCTTTTGTTGAGATTTAGCAGAAACAAGTCATACCAGAGATGTTGAGGTTCTCATGCACTCTACGATGAGTACATGTCCCCGAGTTGGATCCAAATGTTATCCCCTAGCCTAGGGATAACAAAGGATATCATGTCTTGAGGCCCAAAGGTCCTAGACATGGAGTGTCGAGAGCCAGATGACTAATGCATGGCCTCAGAGGGCCCCTTTTCTCTTTAGTGCATTCCACATATCACCAACAACAATATTCATCACACTGGCTTGGTCCTGAAATGGAAATGAGTCTTGCTCCAAGAGGTAATAAGTCCGGGTATCATGTTATGTACCTCTCTTACTTTAAAAAAATTTAAACATGTTGCATTGAATCTTTCTAGATTTCATAATATTTTCTTGACTTTATGCTCTTTTCCTTGTTCAAACATGGGAGGGTTGCATGGTTCCCTGGTAAGTTGGTTTCCTTTTAGGATAGGTTGTTACCTAGTGTATCTCTGAAGAGTCATCGCCCATTCCCTCCATACTTACCATTTTCCATCTTTATCCCCTCCATATATCCACATTTTTGTGCATTGGGGAAGGCTCCACTTGGAAAGGGTTGTACCTTACCTCATGGGAAGAAGGGGCTAAAGTACCAGGGGGAAATGTAGCTGGAAAAAGTTTAGAGACGAATTTAAACCTTTGAGATGCTTCGCCTAGGGATCCCCGAGAAAGAATTGAAACAATTCTCAACAAGAAAAGGGGTTCCACATATGAATAAAACACTCAAGGCATTTGTTGGTGGATAGGAGGTCTCATTGTGAGCCGACCTATCATGACCATGAACATGTAGTTGTATGACACTACCACCAGACTAGTCAGTAAGCCAGGGTAGTGGCTCTTAGTTGCATGGCCAAGAGAAAGGGGGTCTCATCACGAGCCAACCTTCTCATTTCTGTGAAATGCTTGTGGGTGACACTGCCACTAGTTGGTCACCAAGCCAGGGTGGTGTCCTTCAAATATTTCCTTATAGCATGAATAAAGAAAGCCAAAAGAAGAAAGAAAATATAAAAATTAATGGCAATCAGTGGGCTTGGAAACATTTTCATCTATGACAACGTGCAACTCACCCTCTACAAATGGACCCATAGGTGAGTTTTACATTTCCCTGCTATCACATGCACCCCATGCCCAAAGTTTTTCCCTTCACCACCTCATACGCTTGCATGATTTGGATCAATATCCACTAGGGAAATGACCTTGACTTAAGGGAGATTGTCCCAGTAGGACACCCTAAGACCATTCCAAACCCTATACTTTTCAAGTTGCATAACGGTTTGAGCATTTGTTTGGGTTTAGGGGGGGTTTAATGCACATGTTTGGGCGTTTTAATTATTAGATGTGATTTACATATTATGATGCCTGTGAATTATGGACCCTTGGAGGGTGTACTGTTTGTCTATGCAGGACCTTTCTTGGTGAACATGTACATGTAGAAATGATTAGCTCGAACCTTCATGAGGGCTCAAAGCCCATTTGATGGATTCTAAGACACCAACAAGGGGGTATGATGAAGATGAAGGGGTTTTTCCAAGAAGAAGAAGGATGTTTCCATTGGAGGCACTTTGGTGGACATATACCTAGGTGCTTGTGCCTTTCCCACCTAAACGCTAGCCATTGGAGGCCTTGGACATCACCCATATGGCCCTAAATGTTTCTACATGCAGTGGTTCTCACCTTGGAGGTAATCCTGAGGTTATTGGCACTTGTGGGCAGGGTTTTGGCCTTTAGAGGCCCAACGTTTCACTCCCCGAGCTCGACATTCCATGACAGAGGTCCAACGTCACCCTAGAAGGACATGACATCACCCCTAGGAGAGTCTTTACATGCAAATTTATTTTAGTTTGTCCATAATTTAATTTTGTAAGAAACTGACCATGTTGGCCTTGATATTTTCACCTAAAATATTTAAAGGTCAAATTTTGGTATAAATAAACATAAAGTGACATTCATTTTAGAATAACTCTCCCATGAGAGAGAGAGGACAAAAATTGGCTCCCTTTTTAGGGTATATTGGATGAAATTGTGAGGTGCACTTGTCTTGGAGGCTAAATTTTGCAACTTGGATAATTTTTTGGTGAAGTTACTTGGCAATCTAGGGTTTTATTACTTGGTTATTCTTGGTGAAGTAAGTAAATATGCAATTCTCATTTCATTTTGAATGGTTATGGTATATTTGCTTATTCATGTTAAATATTATGAAACTGCTTGCTTGACAAACCCTAGGAGTAAAGAACTTAAGGTGCTACTTCTTTTCTCTTCATTTTCTAGACTTTACTAAAGTGATTTAACCTAGACATGCTTCTAAATCCCTAAAGTGCTATCACTTTAGAAGCCATTGCCTAGTTATTGTTGCATTAAATATATTTCAATAGTCTAAGAAGGAGGAAGGCACTAGGGCCTAGAAGTACCTACTCTCTAGTTAGCTCACCTCCCTAAAGTTTGAATCCTAGAGGAATTAAGGTGCTACTCCTCTAAGATCCCCCCTTTAACCTAGACAATTATAATCTCTGAAGCCTCTACTAACCAAAACTAACACTGACTTAGTTTATATCTCTAACCTTCTTGTTGTTGTTATAAATGTTTGCTACAACCATCTAACTACAACAAATTTTATGCATACTCAACATTAATTTCTAGCTAATCATTTTAGAATTTGCTTGTGACAAGTTGCTATCATTATATACACTAAATCCTATATTTTCATAGTCTTTTAAAACATTTATGAAGAGTATTTCTTGCAAATGTTATAAATTACTAATCATTGTTGTAAACTTGTCTATTGCTGTAATTTTAAATCAGCTAGGATATGTTCCACTAGTTTATTGTCTTATTGAAGCATTGATATCTTTTTTGTACTTGAATCTGCCATATATATGCATGTTGTCTTGTTCCAGGAAGGTACACTTCATCTTCTACACTTGCTTCATCCCTTGAGACATAAACTTTGTGATAACTTTTATTTAAGTGACCAATGAGAGGGGGCTTAATCTTTACATATTTTCTTCGTTTCACCATCCCTTTAGGTCAGTAGGGATGTCTCCCTTGGGGTATTTTTATCCTACTCCTAAACAAAAATAGGTTTCCTATTAAGGTGAAAGTGATAGGTGACCCCCTTGTTACGCCAATCTTGTTTCACCTGCCTTGGGATTTGAGCAAGTACAGATTGCGCGATAACATATTTGGCGTCGCTGCCAGGGAACACTGAGTCAATATTCCTCAATGACACTTTTACGGTAAGCCTTTCCATCAAATCCTTCATCTTACAAAGCTTACTTGGCGACTCCACTGAGGGTGATTCCCTCACTCCCTTTGATAATACTTAAGAGGTTATTTGGCAACTCCATTGGCATTTTCCAGGGTGCCACCTTAATCTCAACTTTGTGATATTTCCAAGATATGGGATCATGATGCCCTGGGAGAAAGTGTATCCATCTATTGATTTTTGAAATTTTTCAAGGATACCAACATTATTTTGATATAAAATGGTTGAAAAACTGTCCAATATTTAAAGGCCTCCCAACTACTTACATTGTAGAATTCTTGAAGTATATAAGTGAAACAAAATTTGAAGGGGAGGATGTCCTAATAAAAATTTTCATGATTTCCTTGCCATCATTTGTACAAGAATGGATCAAGGGTTGTTACGAAGAAAAGGGTATATCCTCTTTAGTAGATCTTGTCACTAGGTTTCTTGAGTTCACAAAACCATAGTTCCAGACTTATGAGGATGCCCTTCAAAATATTGAAATATCCCTAGAGGATGAAGGATTCACCACTGAGATTGTAGAGGATATTAGAGGTGCATACCATGCTCAATACCAATAACCATTTGATACATAAGAAGTGATTTATGAAGGAGGTTACCAATCCCATGAGGAAGAGAAAAAATTTACTCATGATTCTACCGAAGATAATGAGGACCTAGTTGAAGACCGAGAGCCTGAAGATATCAAACATGATGATGAAGTGTTAATGTGTACTCCTCCCTTTGATGAAGCCATCCATGATCATATCCCTCCTACACAATAAGAAGAGAATGAGGTTAATCATTTTCCTTTTCAGATTTTTGATGATACCCTATTCTATGATTCATAAGGTGAAGAAGTAAGGGAATCCTTGGATGTACTAAACTCTTCATGTTATGATAAAGGTAATGGAATGATTGATAATATTGATGAGTTCATACATGTTGGGAGATGCAAATGGGATGTGGCTGGTTCTAAAAAATATCCCATTTATGATATGGAAGGAAATCTCCAAATGTTTCCTTTACAACTATCGTATGAGGTTACTAATAATTCTGACATGTGGCAACAAGAATATGGTATGGTTAGAGATATTTTCCAAACACCCAAGGATGACCTAGTGCAATGTTCTTATGACAATTTTCGATCATACCTTGAGGATTTTGATGAGTATTCCTTTGAGAACTTGGATTTATTCTATGAAGAAGATTATCAACCACCGTTGTGCTCAGATCTTGATAAGGGTGAGAAAGTTTTTTTCCTGAAGCAGTATACTTGTGACAAGGTTGTCCAACTCCCTCCAATTACTTTACCTTGTTATGTCACTAAGGATACAGTTGGGCAACATGTCTCTTGTACCAAGTTTTCTCTAAGGAAAAACCTTATTTTAGAATTCAAGGGTAGGTTGAATGCCTTTAGAAGAAGCTTATTATCTCAATCATTCAACTCTCCCCTAGGAAGTTTCCAATCATCCTCTAGGTTCTTGCTAGTCCCTTCCTAGAACTTAGGATTTGATGATGTCCAAGGTAGCCAACCTTCCGACTGTTTGAGTCAGTCTTTTGAGCCTTTGATTTTTCATGATCCCTTTCTGATATGGATTGAGCACTTTCCTAGAAGTATAACTTGGAATAGTTTTATCCCTCCCTCCCGCCTCCATGATCTAGACTTTATGATTTCCTACAATAGGATGCATGCTCTAACTCATGTTATTTTTTTGCTTTACTTGTCATTGTTTTTGTTCATGATGAAGCACAGAGGTAGGTATTATGAGGTATTGCTAGGATGGTTTCACTCATTATTTGACTACACCTAGCATTCAACCGACACGTAAGTAGAGGTAGGTAGTCATTTGCATCTATTTTACATACCATTTCATTTCATATTAGTATGGTTGTAGTTGCATTTGCATAGTATTTTGTCTCACTTGTATATATGGATGATCATAATCATATGTTAGACTAGAGATGCTTTTATTTGTTTATTTTATCATATATGGACGAGGGGAGGGGTGATATCACCACTCTAGGGATTACTAATGTCTTTTTTGTAGATTTAGAAGACATAGGTCATACTAGATATGTTGAGGTTCTCATGCACTCTACAGTGAGCACATGTCCCCAAGTTGGAGCCAAATGTTATCCTCTAGCCTAGGGATAACTAAGGAGATCATGTCTTGAGGCCCACAGGTCCTAGACATGGAGTGTCGAGAGACAGATGAATTAAGCATGGCCCCATATGGCCCCTCTTTTCTTCAGTGCAATCCACATATCACTAGCAACAATATTCATCACACCGGCTTGGTCCTAAAATGGCAATGAGTCTTGCTCCAAGAGATAATAATTCTGGGTATCATGGTATGTATCGTTCTGATTTTTAAAACATTTAAACATGTTGCATTTAATGTTTTTGGATTTCATAATGTTTTCTTGACTTTATACTCTTTGCCTTTTTCAAACTTGGGAGGTTTGCATGGTGTCATGGTAAGTTGGTTTCCTTTTAGGATAGGTATATTACCTAGTGGATCTCTAAAGAGTCATCGCCCGTTCCCTCCATACTTACCATTTTCCATCTTTATCCCCTCCATCTATACACATTTTCAACATTGGGGAAGGCTCCACTTGGAAAGGGTTGTACCTTACCTCATGGGAAGAAGGGGCTAAAGGTCCAGTGGGAAATGTAGCTGGAAAAAGTTAAGAGCCGAATTTAAACCTTCGAGATGCTTCACCTAGAGATCGCTGAGAAAGAACTGAAATTCTTCTCAGCAAGAAAAGGGGACCAACATATGAATAAAACACTCAAGGAATTTGTTGGTGGATATGCGGTCTCCTCTTGATTCGTCCTATCATGACCATGCACATGTAGAGGTATGACACTACCACCCAACTAGTCACCAAGACAGGGTAGTAGCTCTTGGTTTCATGGCCAAGAAAAAGGATGTCTCATCATGATCCAACCTTCTCATTTCCATGAAATGTTTGTGGGTGACACTGCCACTAGTTGGTCACCAAGCTAGGGCAGTGGCCATCAACTCTTTCCTTGTAGCATGAAGAAAGAAAGCCAAAATAAGAAAGAAAATATAAAAATAAATGAAAATCAGTGGGCTTGGAAACATTTGCATCCATGACAAGGTGCAACTCACCCTCAACAAAGGAACCCATAGGTGATTGTTACATTTCCTTGCTATCACATGCACCCCATGACCAATTTTTTTCCCTTCACCACCTCATACACTTGCATGATTTGGATCAAGTTCCACTAGGGAAACAACCTTGACTTAAGGGAGACTGGCCCAATAGGACACCCTGAGACCATTCCAAACCCTATACTTGTCAAGTTGCATAACGTTTTGAGAATATGTTTGGGTTTAGGGGGGGTTTAATGCACATGTTTTGGCGTTATAATTATTAGATGTGATTTACATATTATGATGCATGTGAGTTATACTTGTTGTCTTCGTAGGACCCTACCTAGTGAATAGGTACACAGATAGATGATTAAATTGTACCTTCATTAGGGCTCAAAGCCCATTTTATGGATGCTAAGACCCCATCCAGGGGGCAGGATGAAGATGAATGGGTTCTGCCAAGAAGAAGAAGGACATTTCCTTTGGAGACACTTTTGTGGACCTAAAACTTGGTGGTTGTGCCTTTACCACCTAAACATTGGCCTTTGAAAACCTTGGACATCACCCATACAACCCTGGACATTTCTACATGCAGTGGTTGTCACCTTGGGGGTAATCCTGAGGTTATTAGCATGTGTGGGCAGGGTTTTTGCCTTTGGAGGCCCAACATTTCACTCCATGAACCCGCCATTCCATGACAGAGGTCCAACTTCACCCTAGAAGGGAATGATGTCACCCCTAGGAGTGTCTTTACATGCAAATTTATTTTAGTTCGATGCTGATATTTTGACGTAAAATAATTAAAGGTCAAATTTTGGTATAAATAAACATAAAGTGACATTCATTTTAGAATAACTCTCCCATGAGAGAGAGAGAGGATTGAAATTGGCACCCTTTTGAGGGTATATTTGCTGAAATTGTGATGTGCACTTGTCTTGGATGCTAAATTTTGTAACTTGGATCACTTTTTGGTGAAGTTACTTGGCAATCTAGGGTTTTATTGCTTGATTATTCTTGGTGAAATAAGTAAATCTGCAATTGTCATTTCATTTTGAATGGTTATGGTATATTTTCTTATTCATGTTAAAGATTATGAAATTGCTTTCTTGAAAAACCATATGATTAAAGAACTTAAGGTGCTACTTCTTTGCTCTTCATTTTCTAGACTTTACTAAAGTGATTTAACCTAGACATGCTTCTAAAGCCCTAAAGTGGTATCATTTTAGAAACCATTGCCTAGTTATTTTTTCATTAAATATATTTCAATAGTCTAATGAGGAGGAAGGCATTAGGGCCTAGAAGTGCCTACTCTTTAGTTAGCTCACCTCCCTAAAGTTTGGATCCTAGAGGAATTAAGGTGCTACTCCTCTAAGATCCTCCCTTGTACTTAGACAAGTATAATCATCATTGTTTATCCAAGTAAATGCTGCTAAACTCTTGACTCCACAACCCCTTAAAGGTACTAGTCTCTCTCTTCTTTGGTTGATTGATAAAAAAAACACTCAAACATTAATCTCTCAAGCCTCTACTAACCAAAACTAATGTTGACTTAGTTTAGATCTCTAACCTTCTTGCTGCTATTATAAATGTTTTCTACAACCATCTAAATACAACAAATTTTCTGCATACTCAACATTAATTGCTAGCTAATAATTTTAGAAACTGCTTGTGACAAGTTGCTATCATTATATACACTAAATGCTATATTTTCATTGTCTTTTAAAGCATTTCTGAAGAGTATTTCTTGCAGTTGTTATACATTACTAATTGTTGTTGTAAACTTGTCTATTGTTGTAGTTTTATGTTAGCTAGCATATGTTCCGCTAGTTTATTGTCTTAATGAAGCATTAATATCATTTTTGTACTTGAATATCCCATATGTATGCTTGTTGTCTTGTTCTGGGCAGGTGCACTTCATTTTCTACACTTGCTTCATCCCTTGAGACATAAACTTTGTGATATCTTTGATTTAAGTGACCAGTGAGAGGAGGGTTAATCTTTTAAATATTTTCTTCGTTTCACTAGCCTTTTAGGTCACTAGGGATGTATCCCTTGGGGTAGTTTAATCCTACTCCTAAATAGAGAGGGGTTTCTTATTAAGGTGACCGTGATAGGTCACCCCCTTGTTACGCCAATTTTGTTTCAATTTCCTTGGGCTATGGGAAAGTACAGATTGCACGATAACACTACACACTAAGATGATCGATTGCTAAAGATATTAGCAAGCCATGTGGCCTATGCAATTTATACCTATGAAACAATCCTCTGCGCTCTCCTATCAAAGGCTCCATAGGAATCCTGCATAAACCCTACAATACTAAACATTGTGAATGTTGACTGAAATGGTTCAATCCCCGTAAAACTTTGTAAATGTAGAAATTGAAGGGTTGTGGTGTTAACCTTCAATTATCTCACAATTTCTCTTTCCGATACACTTTCATAGCCATCCCATCTTTCATTCTTTATAGCACAAAATTGATTTATTGAAATTCTACCATATTGGTTGGGAAAGTGGAAGAAAGATGGATACATTTTACTTATTTCAAATAATTTTAGTGGCCACATTCCTCCAGAGCTTGGGAATTTCTCCTCTATGATCATTTGAGTCTGAGCAACAATCAATTGAAGAGATTTATCCCTCTATAGCTCTTCAATGCAATGCATATAAATTGCTTGGCTCCATCAATGCACTAGTATAATTCCTCCCATGGTCTTAGAACCCTATATAAGGTCCGCTCCTCTCCATGGCCCAATTCAATCCTAGGAATGCATTGCTATGATAAGTGTGAGTTCTGGTACATATTGACTCTGCATCCATTACTCTACTTGAAATACACACGTTGGACTCCAGGGAAGTCACGATCTCTTGAGATCTATTTGAACTAGAGGCAAACATGGACCATACCTTGATGACTTTTCCATTGAGGATTTTTGAGATTGGGATCTCGACTCTACCCACTACTTCTGTAGATATTTCCAATTCCTTCTTAATTTAATCGCCAAAAAAGGCAATGTATATGCATAATGTGAAAACTCTCGTTCCATATTGGGTATGCAGGTCAACTGGGGACCATTTCTTCAAGGTGTGTGATAGAGAGAACTTCTATAATATTCAATCACATAAATTAGGGTTTTGAAAAGGGTGAAATCATATAATGGTAGAAGTCATTCATAATTTATATTAATGGAAATTTGGAGTTGATTAGCTGCCCAAATCCTTTGGTTTTATTATTCCATGATTGTGTATTTGTGTCTGAGTAGCTTTATGGTTTATCTTTCCATGATATATAGTGACTTGTTAAGAAATAAAAGGCATCAACACCTGCGCATTCCACACTTGGTATCAGAGCATTTAGTGATTAAATCTGAAGGATGGGTTTTAATTTCACTTAGAAAGGTATATATTCATCAAGTTATTTCATGATTAAATGTTTTTAAAAAACTACATTTAAATTGAAAACATTAAACTAATTATATATATATATATATATATATATATATACATATATTTTAAAAATATGTTAAATAAAATATCACATTTCCAATTAAATTTATGCTTAGTAAATAAACAAGTAAATCCAAAATATCACCTTAAGATTCACTAATCTACTTGAAAAATATCAAATATATGTTTTCACACCAAAAATAAATTAAAGATAAGACATAAACATAAATGAGAGTGGATGATAATATACTTCATTTTAGCCAAAGTGGTTGATTAGAGTGTTGAGGGATGCTAAACTCATCAACAATTAATTTAGTTGTTTTTAATCTTTCTTAGGACAATTGAGAGGTGACATTTCTCAATAAATTATACCTATATTACATCAATAAAATAAGGAAATATAAAAATACACAAGCAAACCCATTCTTTACCAAATTAGAATCCAAAACAACAAATCCCGCATCTAATTCACAACTACCTTGCAATATCAGAAGGTTGCTTCCCACTCCCACAACATTTTTGCTTTTAACAAATGCAATACCCTTCTAGTTGAATTTTGTTATCAATTTTTTCTTCAATATCATCCACGAAAGCTTATCTATGTGTGAAATTCAACCAAAAATAAACATCATCCAAGAAAATTCAAATCTAAGAAAATATAAATCTACATGAATAAACATTTAAGGTACACCTTATTTTCACATTTGTATGAATAGAAAAACACACATGTTAATATATTTTCAGAGATATTTTCTCTTTGCACACATATTTTATAATGCCCATTTGTTAGATTGCACAGACCCATTTCTCCTTTGGGATGACATCCACTTGTGCCTTACTCCAAGGTAGTTTCCCCAAATATTGTGCCAACCCCAAGTTCACAAAACCTGTGTAGTCTCCTTGTAAATAGACCACCCAATGGAACACTTAGAATTTTTTAGCAAACACCTAACAAAGGTGCTTATTTCCATCTCAAAGAAAAGGCATTAAACCACTTCTCACAAAAGTATGAGGGAAACTTTTTGAACATCTATTAAAAGTTGCTCTACATTTCTCATACGTGAACTTAGTTTGTAAAAACCAATTCCAAAGCTAAGATGACTAAACTATTAAAATACATCTAAAATTTTAGAATCTAGATTTCCCCCATTGATCATATTGTTTGTAGGGTTTCTGGATTTCACTACATATTCTATACTTTTAGCCACAAACCATATGAACAATACATTACATTTAAAATTGTTAGGCACACATTATGGACTTCTGACTAAATGTATGTTACAAGAGATTATGGAACAAAAAATGGTAAAAGTCAAAAACCATATAAACAATACATTACATTTAAAATTTTTATGTACACAATGTGGACTGTTGACTAGACGTATGTTGCAAGATCTTATGAAAAAGCAAATGGTGGGTAAAAACCTACATAATAAAATTGTGAAACAAAGCTTGTGAATCGTAAGGGAATCAAACTTGAACAAAACAAGAAGAAAGAAGCACCATTGGGTGAGAAGAGAAGAGTCACTTACCATAATACCTCAACAATCATTCTGCATGGATTGTCAAATTGAGAATGGACAAGATTATGGAGTTAGAAGAGAAGCATGAGATGAGACGAGATATGATTATGATCCAACACGCAAGACAAATATTATTTGTTTCCACCCACCAAATCTCGAATCTCAACTCACTGCTAATTAAATGTGGGAGTATGTGTGGATTCAGTTCGGTCACCAATGTATTATTATCCATTACCCGTAACCCTCCATTTCCATTGGATGCAAGTTTCAAACTATGTCCTATTTGAAAAACAATTTAATATGCATAGAGCCACGACATTAACTCGTAAGATCCATTTCACTTTGCATGTCTCCAAAGCCCCCGCTTCAAAAATCAAGGGAAATTTTCAACGTAAACAAAGTTATCCTTGGACGTATCACTCACCAAAGACATACAAAAGATGGGAATTTTGAATTATAACCATTTTTATGAAATTTTAATATGCACTGTGCACTTCTTTGAAAACAAGTAAAAATGAAAATGAGTTTTTTTTTGGGACAATCATATTTTTCATCACACTTTTGGGATGGGCTCAGATTCTTTTAATGGGCTTTGACATGCTCAAATTTAATCCATGTTCAAAACTACTTATTTACTCTTATTGATTTATTACATAATGTATGGTCAAGTTTTCTTTGAGATGAAAAATGGAAATGGAGTGAGAGTTTTCCTTGAGGTATTCAAGGTCAAAGTTGCTTTCTTTAATACAATATTAAAGTTCCATGAGGGTCAATTAGTTGACATGGCCCATTTGTTGCAAACTTTGACAATCTTGATGACAACTTTGCATGTTACCATTCAAGGAAAACCTTTAGGAGGAGGCTTGGGCAAGGGTACCTTATGCATATCAAATGAATTCCTTATCACTTATGATTGGATTAAGTAGTGAGATTCCCTTTATGAAATATAACAATATATAGATAAACATTACAGTGTTTCCTTTGCAATGTTGCATATGTGTTGAAAATATTTTCTTTAGTGGGAAAATTATTGTGATTGCAGAAAGAGTCTTGATGCCACACAAGCCCTCCTCGAGGATAAGTTCAAAGTCTCAATCAACAACAATTGTTATTATATCAATTAATGGAATTAGAAACAATAATTGTGGAAATATCTATGATATAAGTATAACAGATGGTATATTCCTACATCCAATATTTTAACCCCTATGTCATCCATCTTAGAGTGATGGATGAAGAAGGAAAATTATTTCTTACATTAATTGGTGGATTGATTACACCAATTTAGAAATATCTTGAAATGTTTGACATTTTCACTCTTGACCATGTTTATTGAAAGGTTTAGTCTGCATAAGCTAATAACAATTGGAGGAAGCCTAATAATGTTTCTAATTGTTATAGCACAAATTGTCACACTACATTTGCATTTGTGACAGGGCCTAGTCCATTCCCTAGCTTGCAGAACTAATTGCAGACCTAAATCCTACTCTCCTTCATTAGATTCATCCAAAAAAAATGATTTTATTGTAATATTATATTCACCCATGTGCAAATCACGTATATACTCTATTTTCCAGTGTACAAACCATGTATACCCCCAATTTTGTGAAATTATTTTTCTACATCATCAATGTTTTCCTATTAATTTTACGGAGATGCAATATAAAATATTTATGAGAGCCACCAAGAGATGATACCTGAGATGGTCCCCATACATCTGTATACACAAGCTATAACCTTTCACT
>SNQJ01S0030010.1:115344-141687 GCA_010110895.2 Picea sitchensis
TATCTTCCTAATTCATAGGTCTTTTACTTTCAGCCGTGTTTATACCCCATGAAGTATTTACACCCCAGAAGTATGTACACTCTTCCACGCGGGGGAGTGTAGAGGGGGGTTACCCCCTTTGCAGAGTCTGGGGGTGCTATCCCCCCGGCTAGGGTGTCTGGGGGAAAGCGGGCCCCCAGCGGGGGTTAGGGGGCAAAGCCCCAGAAGGAAAAATTGCCTTGTAAAAGTATATTATAATTTCATTGTAAATCTGGACTGTTCATTATAAGGTCACAGATCTAACGGTAGAAATTATGTTAGGGTTTTTTTCCCTAGAAAGCAACCCTCTTTTATGAGAGAAATGTATTGTGGCTATGTTTTTTTGATGGCGAATATTGTATTTTGAGAGAGGAGACTGTGAGAGAAAGAAGAGGAAGTTACAATGGGTTTTGTTGTAGGTTGTATCCCTTCATTTGTTGGATAATAATAAAGGAAGGACCTGGCAATTTCTCTAGTGGACATAGCCCACACTGGGTGAACCATGTAAATCTGTGTCTCTCTTGTATTGTGTATCTTCTGTGTTTTGTTTCCACATTTGTTTTATTTTATTGCTCCGCAGTCCTGTTTTTCTAACAAGGTGAAATTTCTCCAGAGTGTCTTTGCTCTTAATGATGAATTGTCTATCTCCAAGGCTTGGATATGGCTCAATTTATAGCCTCCAAATGGAATTGAAGGGTCAAGTTGGAGTGTTTCTAGTATATGGAAGGTCGAGGATCATGTATATCATGACATGGAATGGAAAATTGACGCAATTTTAATTTTTTGAGCACCAAACCAGATGTACACGGGCTATAATGGAGCAACCCATGTACGTATGTGCACTACATAACTGGGAGGTCACATACATGTATAAAAATGAGTATTTTAAGCTATGGAGTGATAGAAGAAATGGGAAATGGAAGGCCATAAGAGCAAGATGCATGGAGTGAGGAAACATTTTCTATAACAAATTCCCCCTAATGTGTGATGTCACAGGAGTATCTGTGATGGATGAGATACATTATAATTTCTATAAGTGGAGTAATGAAGATTCAACTGGAAGTACTAGTTTCTCATGAGAATATTACAATCTATTATGAATTTGTACATATGGCTTCCAATCTGAATTACACTGCAGATCCAGTGGATATATATCAAATAGCTATTCATGGCCATGAATAGGTAATACAAAGTGGACATATGCCATAAGCTGTCATAGTCACAAACAAGACACAGTGGAGTCGAGTGTCAAAATCAACTGAATATATCTGCATACAATGGAGTACAATCTGATCTTCCATGATCACTGAAGTCGTATAGGTACTGGTCCAATCAAAGACAACAACATATATGGGGTGTTGCTACCGTAAGATGGAGGTCTTCTACAGTATTCGTCGATGATGCAAGTCTACATTATGTGAATAGAGGAGTTGAATTCGAACACAATGAGACTTTGTTTTATTACCAGTCATTAAGGTATACCATTAACAAATGTGAGACAACCCACCGATAATGAAAGTATGTGTCAAGGAACTGAGTACATTCAACAAGTGTGAATAATGGTGTTGAGGTCGAACACTCGAATAATCCATCGATCATGAGACATTGATGTATTCCCAACTGTCGATGGTGGGAGAACCTGCCACTGATGATTGCAAGCCTCTAGGTACCCATAAGACTCTAGATCTCGATTCCAGAATAGATGAGCTAAAGTCTATGGAAGGAGACCCGCTAAAAGAACAAGATTAAGGAATCTCTCATCATCCAGCATGAGGTACAAAGAAATAGCTTGATAATTAAGAGGAGCTCGAACGAATAGGATTTTCATGAACCAACGAACATGTGTGTCTCTCGCATGCACTAGATGCAAGAAATGCATGAAAGAGACCCTATGAATAACAACCAATGAGGAAAACTATCGAAAAAGGTGAGGAAACCACCAATAGGGTTAATGGAATCCAAGACACTGCATGAATCCCAATGTGTGAATATATTTATTGTCGTCGAACACAAGGGAAACCCCCCAGTTAGCGACCAATGAGGAGGTGTCATATGTTGGGTTCAAGGTTACCTACCAATGATTAAAGTAGGCCCAGGGTGCAAGGTAGGACAACAACTTCATTTGATCCTGAGATACACTAAGGGTATGGACGACATGCAAAGTCAAGATTTATAAGAAATGGTTGACACAGGATTTATACTTCCTTTGAACAAGAGCATGAGACATATGGATAGCTCGTGCAACATAGACTTTACACTGATCATTGACAAAAGCTTGCGACACAATAGGCATCAACAAACTCTCCATAAGGAATGGAAGAATAACCAATCAGAGGAGTAAACTCTAAGTAACAAGCTCAACTTCCTAAGGTCATGCTAAACCCAAGGCTTTGATGAAAATGGACTAAAGAGTTTGTAGTCTGTTCAAAGGTCACACAACTGCTGCTGATAGGAGATAATACTCTTTTCCCACCACTCTTTTTTTGTTTTTTTCATAGTCAAATAAATGCTATGATACAAGAGAGGAAACGAGTGTCGTGAATAAGAAACTAGTTCCAAGAAAAGGAACATACCTATGCTCAATGCAATGGAACACATGCAGGGCATGGAAACTCAGGGGAATTTTTCCTCTACGGGTAAAGGGTGTCAAGATTCTATGATACAGGAGAGGAAACGAGTGTCGTGAATAAGAAACTAGTTGCAAGCAGTGGAACATATCTATGCTCAATGAAATGGAATGCATGTGGGGCATGGACACTCAGGGGAATGTTTCCTCTATGGGTAAAGGGTGTCAAGATGTAAAGGATATATGAAAGGCAATGCTTGGATAGTGATGAGAATTTTTGGGGCAAGAGGCTTATAACGAGAAAGTGGAAGCCGACAATAGGCTCAACAATGCAAGCAAGATAATGGGATGCAATTACAACTTAATCCAAAAAGTGTCCTTTTTTCATAGATTTAGTACACTAGGCCCGAAACATTATAAAATAATACCCAAGAGAAATCTTCTAGCCAATGGTGACTAGAGTATTCTTTTTTTGTAAATAGTCTACTTGGTCTGGAAAAGGGTTAAACTTATACCAAATAGACATCCTTTCAAAACCATTTATCGGAAAAAAGCTTAACCAAGACTCGGGGGGAGTCCCATATGTAGTAGTCAAAATGATATTCAGTAATAAAAATGGGGTTCTAATGCAAAGTCATATTGGGACTATAAGTAAATCTCGGTCCTATGGAGTAACTTCTACATGGGCACCAAATGACAAAAGGGGTCTATCTAGGGTACCCATATTTGGTAAGTCTCTACCACTTAATAACAACACTTCTAGTAGCAGTGAGAAGGTTATGTGTCACTAATAAATGGGTTCATACCTAGGGCATATGAATCACGGTCATAGGACGATGAAAAAATGAAAAGTGGGATGAGAACCTATCCTATATGTCGGTGACAAAATATACCTTTCAGAGGCACAAATAGATGATACAACGCTGTAAATTTGTCAAAACCGCTTCAAACCAAGTCTTTCACTGTGCTATTAGTCCATAGGAGAAAGCTATATAAAAATTAGTTTTTATATATTTCATTTTTTTGTGTGTTTTTCAATTTGATAAAGGAAAACAAAAAAATTTTGGTCTTCAACTCAACTTAGATATTTTATAATGGATGATTGTATAAATGTATTTTCTTTACTTAGTTATGTGACAAATGTCAATCTAAAATGTAATTATCATATGCATTAGATACTTGATTAAAACTTCTAGGGATGCGTTTATAAGTAAGAAAATCAAAGTATCGTTCCAAAAGTCGTACCCATAGGAATCGTCGGAGTAAAGTAGGATCTCTCACATGGTAACTGTCAGTCAATTGATATACAATTAACTGGGAGTCTAGGAAAACTTCTAAAGATCGAACACCATGTGAAATCATGTCGCGTAATAGCTCTATAACGACGTTATACTCAACCACATTATTTGTTGATGGCCCCAGACAAACGCCACTTGAAGACACCAGTTCTCTGTTAGGTGAATAGATAACCCAAGAAATGGAAGCTAAGTTTCGTGTATGACGACTGGCACCATCCATGAATACTAAGTAAACCAAAGACTCTGTTGACATATGAAAACCAAGGGAAAACTCAATAACCAAGTTGATGACGCAAAAGAAACAAAAGAAAAGGAGTATATACACTAATATACAAAGGTCAACTTGAGTTTGAGGGCTCAAGCGTGATACATTTTAAGATATAGCCCATTTCTGGGCTCATCCAACATATTCCCCTCATAATATTCTAATTTGCAGGCTCCTTTCTCTAGGACACATCGAATGATCTAAGGACCGTGCCACATGGGGTTGAACTTTCCTACCCCTAGCGGTTCCTTGGCTTGGTCATAAAGTAGGACCAAGTCACCCTAAGCGTACTTTCAGGAACAAACAAACTTATCGTATTGAACTTTAACATGTCATTTATTCTCTTCAATAGTCATAGAGGCATCTCGACACTGATCATCGAGGTGCTCTAGGTGTACGAGTCATTCTTTGAGATCAATCATGTCAGGTAGGATCTCGATTGCCAATTTAAGGGAAGGGATTTCACATTCAATATGAAGAATCGACTCCACACCATGTACTAACTGAAATGGTGAGAAACCGATGGAAGTATTTACCGTGGTTCAGTATGCCCAAAGTGCAAGGTAAAGCATCACAAGCTAGTTAGATTTACTTTGACTAATAGTTTTTTGCAAAATGGTCTTTAGATATCTATTCACACCCTATACTTGTACAGTTTCCTGGGGATAATAAGGGGAATAATGACCGTACATAAACCCCAGTTTTGATGCCAACTTTGTCATCATCTCATTTTGGCACTGACTTCCATGATTAGTAACAATCTCTCTTGGGATTCCAAACCGGGTTATAATTTGATTGAATACAAAAAATGTTGCAAGCTTACCATCAAATTTAAAGGTAGGCATGGCCTCAGCCCATTAGGTAAAATAATCCATGACCACGATAATATGTTGGTGTCCCCCAGCCGAGGTTGGTTTGTATTCCATGAAATATGTTAGGGACCTAACCCCTCACGTAGGTAGAATAATATATTTCCATGTAATAAAGGTCAATATTAATAAGGCTAGCAATAAGAAGAATAATTCAAATGTAAGAAGACCTAATAGAAGCTTCTTCTTCTAGAATGATCTTCCTCTATATTGTTCTTCTGTATATATAGATTTAGTATAAATAGGAGTAGAGGGTATGAGAAGTTTCATCTTGGATATTATTGTAATAGATCTCTACTTTGCTGGAGGTTGACCCCTTGAAGAGGCAAGTGAACATTTCTCTCAGTAATCAAAGTGCTCTTTCTAGTGTTATTCTGGTATTATTTTGGTATTATTGTGGTGTTGTTCTGGTTATATCATTGTTTATCTGACATTTCTAGATAATTATTTGTGTTCTGCATACTATTTTATATCTGGAATATTACAATTCGTATCAGAGCACCTTCCTCAGCAGAAAATTGTGGTTTAAATGTTTTTAAGGGCAGAGACGTATTCCGGTGTCTTTAAGCTACAGAGATATGTCATTACACGCATAAACCCACGGTCAGGAATTCATACACGTAGGAAATACAAGTGGTACTTAAGTGCACATCTGTTGGCCACCCTTGTAACCCCTATTGGTACCCTTCGAGTGGTACCACATCAAAAAACACCTGTATATATATCGACTTAGATATCCTAAATCCCTCCATAGATAAATCGATCAGCCACCTGACTGTTATAGTGCCACCAAGAAAAACAATCGGGAATATGCTCTCTAGTACCTGGGTAGTCGGGTAGTATGGCTAAGGGCACAATCTAGCCTCCTTAGTTGGTGCCTTGATATATTGGGCCAAGTACTATTGTTGGACCCCGCACGTATATCAGAGAGCTATATGACAGGGCAAAACCTTGTCTGTAGAACCTTTTAATACCCTAACCCTTGGGACGGAAACAAAAATAGAATAGACAAGATCTATTTCCATGCAACTGTGTCTCCTTCATCAGGGTTGCGAAATTACTACACTTTTCTTCATGTTAAGCATTTGGGCATTTCATCACTGGAGTATTCTTCAGATCATAGTATAACTCTATAGGAGAAAAAAAAATCTTGGATCCTATTGGCACCATTATTTGAGACCTATCCCGTTGGATTCCTCTCTTCTCCCTTATCACAGTCACGCCTATCATTTTTCAACAATTTTTTTTTTTGACCCGATCCAGTTCCAACACCCTTATTTGGGCTTTACCCCATTAGATTCCACTTGTCACCCTGATCGTTGTGATACACTTCACCCATAACCCATTTTCTGTGTAGTCCCACCCACCCCTTTTTGTGTTCCCTTTTCATCATGACCCACACTCGTAGCCAAGACTTGGAAGCTCGCTTCAATTCCTTGCATGCTAATTTCACAGAAACCCAACAAGAAGTGAGACATCTCGGTGCCAATATTGGTACCATCAATAAAAACATGCATTCCTCCATTGATTCCAAAATAGAGGACCTCAAACAAGACCTCACTACTCAGCTTGAATCCTTCATTACGATGATTTGCGCCCAGCGACATATCCCTGCAGATCTTCCCTCATCTGACCCACCTTTGAAAACTGAAGGTGAAACTTCCTCTCATTCCCAGAATTTTTATCCCCATCACTTTCAGCGTGACCTACGCCTTCCGCATGTGGATGTGACCAAATTTGATGGCTCGGATGCCACTGGCTGCGTAACTCAAATGGAAAATTATTTCTCTTTGTATGGCATTATAGATGAGTTGGCCAAACTCCGATATGGTATTCTCCATATAGATCAAGAACATTGGCAATGGTGGCAATGGAGAAAAAAATCTCGCCAAGGGTATGTGGCTTCGACACACTTTGTGGCAGAGCTTTATGAACACTTTGACATTGACACCAACTACTTAGGCCGTTTGACAAAGTTGAAACAATATGGCATAGTGGAAGACTTTATAGTCGCTTTTAAGAAATTGGCTTTCCGTACAGAGGGCATGTCTGATGCTTTTTTCCGAGAATGTTTTATCAGTGGCTTCAAGAATGAGATTCATGCCCATGTCCTCATGGATCGGCCTCAAAGTTGGGTGGATTCTACTAAAAGAGCTAATGAAGCACAACAGGTTGTCTCTTCTCAAAACCAAAAACCCTCCTTTATTCCTCGCACTAAACCAGTCACTCCCACTCCTCCTTCTACTCCACTAAAGATCCATAAATTGACTAGGGAAGAAATGGCTAAACTCCAAATCAAAGGCCTTTGTTATAATTGTGATGACAAATATTTTCCTAGGCATAAGTGTAAGGAACAAAATATTTTTGTGGCCATCTCGGAGGATGTTTTAGAAGACGATGTTGAGGCTCCCCTTGTGGTAGTGTCACCTGGACCCACTGGCATGACCCCTCCCTGAGACCCTCCCGAAGTAGAACTGGTCATTTCCCTAAATGCTCTCACTAGCTTCTCTTCTCCCCAAACCCTCAAGCTAATTGTTTACATTAAGCATAGGAAGGTCACCATTCTTGTTGATAGTGGAAGCACCCATAATTTTATTCATCACTGCATTTCCCAAGAAACTAATTTCTATATCCATGTCGTCAATAATTTTCAAATCATGATTGCCAATGGTGGGTCCATGAAATCTGGAGGGCGTTTTGAAAATGTGCATCTCCAAATTGGTCAGTACCACATGAAATCTCATAAGTTTTCTATCGACATGGGCGGTTGTGACATTGTGTTGGCCACAGAATGGCTAAGGACTTTTGGTCCCATTCTCATGGATTTTAAGGAATTAACCATGCAATTCAACCAGGAGGGCCAACAATATAAGTTCCAAGGCATCACCATCGTTTCCTCAGAGATCATCAGTTCCCATCACATGGAAAAGATGCTCAAAAAGGGTCATCCTGGAATTATTGCACAACTCCATGCCATTCAAGCCATTAAGACACCCTCTATGTCGCAAGACCTCCAATCCATCCTCTCTAAACATCAAGTGGTTTTTTCCACTCCCCATTGACTCCCTGCTTCCCATGGTGTTCATGATAATTCCATTCCCCTTGTCCCCGAAAGCCTTCCTCCCAATATTCGTCCATATCGTCATCCATTTTCCCAAAAAAATGAAATTGAGAAAATTGTTCAAGAATTGGTCAACGCAGGTGTTATCCACCCTAGTACGAGCCCCTACTCTTCTCCTGTGGTCATGATCCTTAAGAAATAAGGTTCTTGGTGCATGTGTCATGACTTCCGCACCCTAAAAAAACTCACCATTAAAGAACAATTTCCCATTCATTTCATTGATGACCTCTTGGATGAATTGAGTGGCGCCCAATTCTTTACTAAACTTGATCTTTGTTCTGGCTACCACTAGATACGTATGAATGAGGTAGACATTCCTAAGACTGCATTTAGAACTCATGAGGACCACTATGAGTTTTCGGTCATGCCCTTTGGCTTGTGTAGTTCTCCCTCCACTTTTTAAAGCCTCATGAATCATGTCTTCTATCCTTTTCTCCGTCATTTTGTCTTAGTTTTATTTGATGATATCCTCATCTATAATAAAACCTGGACAACCCATATTGCTCATGTGGATCGAGTTCTCCATATACTCTCTCAACACCAACTTTTCCTCAAACAATCTAAATGTGCTTTTGGCGCATCGGAAGTCGAGTACTTGGGTCATCTTGTTGGCAAGGTCAATGTCAAGGTGGATCCTAAAAAGATTGAAGCTATGCAATATTGGCCTCACCCAAAGACTCTCAAAAGCTTGTGTGGATTTTTGGGTTTAACAAGTTATTATCGCAAGTTTGTTAAGAATTATGGAAAGATTGTGACACCTCTCACTGCTCTACTTATAAATAATTCTTTCACTTGGACTCCAATAGTTTCTCAGGATTTTCAAACCTTGAAGATGGCCATGTGCACCACTTCAGTCCTGACCCTTCCTGATTTCAAAAAGACCTTTGTCCTAGAATGTGATGCTTCCAAAAAAATAATTGGAGCAGTCCTTATGCAAGTGGGTTGGCCTTTGGCCTTTACCAACAAACAACTATCAAAGTGATATTTGGGAAAATCAATCTATGAAAAGGAAATGTTGGCTATTATTCATGTCGTGGATCTTTGGCGCCCTTATCTATTGGGGCAACACTTCCAAATTAATACAGATAATCAAAGCCTCAAGTGTTTTTTGGAACAACGCCTTTCCTGCCCAAAGCAACAAAAATGGGTGACTAAGCTCTTTGGATATGATTATGGGATCATTTAAAAGAAAGGGAAATACAATGTGGTAGCTGATGCACTTTCTAGAAAATATGAAGATCAAGGGTCCCTTTTTTCTCTCTCCTTCATTGTACCATATTGGTTCCAAGTTGTTCACTAGGAATGGCTACATGATCCCAAAAGTTTTCATCTGATACAACAATTGCAGGCCAATTCTCCAGTTTCCCTAGGGTGCTCTTGGCTCAATGATGAGATTCTATGCAAAGGTCATTTGTATTTAAGTAAATAGTAAAAGCTTAAATCCATGGTACTTTCTGAACTTCATGCTACACCCACCACTGGGCACTCAGGGTTTACCAAAACCTATGACCGAGTCAAACATTTTTTTTTTCTGGGATGGTATGAAACATGACGTTCACAATTTTTGTGGTTGAATATGATGTTTGTATACGCAACAAGTGTGAAATAGTCAAATCTCCTGGCACACTCCAACCGCTTCCGATTCCACCTGATATTTGGAGGGATATCTCTATGGAATTTATTGTATGCTTACCTAAATCAGGCAATAAATCAGCCATCATGGTGGTAGTTGATCATATTTACAAGTATGCTCATTTTTGTCCTCTACAACACCCATTTACATCCTCCACTGTGGCTCAACTTTTCATGGATAAGGTCTTCAAGATTTATGGCATGCCTCATTCTATTGTTTCTGATCGCGACTGAACTTTCACCAACAATTTTTGGCAAGAAATGTTCAAGCTACAAGACACCCAATTGCATCTCATCACAACTTATCATCCCTAGACTGATGGCCAAAATGAAGTTGTCAAAAAGTGTTTGGAAACATATTTGAGTTGTTTTGCATCGACAAGGAAAAATCAGTGGGCTCAATGGTTACCACTAGTTGAATGGTGGTACAACACTTCTTACCATACAACTACCCACATGACTCCTTTTCAAGCAGTATATGGAAAAAATCCACCTTCAGTTCTCTCATACTTGCTAGGTGTCTCAAAGGTCCAGGCAGTTGACCAAATGCTTACAGTTCAAGAGTCTATTATTCATACCCTCAAAGAGAATTGGATCATGGCCAAGAATCGCATGAAGAAACAAGAAGATCAAGGTCACTCTGAACGTCAATTTGTAGAAGGATATCAAGTGTTTGTTCGATTGCAACCTTACAAGAAAAATTCCCTCAAGACTGACTGTTGTCAGAAACTGGCGCCCAAATTTTATGGTCCTTATACCGTTCTCAAGTATGTGGGACAAGTGGCCTATCAGTTAACTTTTCCCAGTCATTCTAAGCTCCATCCTATTTTTCATGTTCCCTTCTTAAAGAAGGTGATTGGAACTAAGTGCCAAACTCAAACCAACCTTCTCAAGTTGGACGAAGAAGACTCCATTTGGCAACATCCACAAGCAGTTTTGGACTAGCGTGAGCATCGTTTATGTTAGCACACCATCGAGGAATTGTTAGTCTAGTGGAAAGATACAACTCTAACAGATGCCACTTGGGAACCATCTACCATTCTGCAACAATTTCCTCATCTCAAGCCTTGAGGACAACGTTGTTTTTAAGGGAGAGGACATGTTAGGGACCTAACCCCTCATGTAGGTAGAATAATATATTTCCATGTAATAAAGGTAAATATTAACAAGGCCTAGCAATAAGGAAGAATAAGTCAAATGTAAGAAGGCCTAATAGAAGCTTCCGCTTCTAGAAGAATCTTCCTCTAGATTGTTCTTTTGGATAGACATATTTAGTATAAATAGGAGTAGAGGGTATGAGAAGTTTTGTCTTGGATATTATTGTAATAGATATCTTCTCTGCTAGAGGTTTCCCCCTTAAAGAGGTAAGTGAACATTTCTCTCAGTAATCAAAGTGTTCTTTCTGATGTTATTTTGGTATTATTGTGGTGTTGTTCCGGTTATATCGTTGTTTATCTGCCATTTCTAGCTAATTATTTATATTCTGCATACTATTTTATATATGTAATATTACAAAATCCACCCCCCACTTAGTGAAGGGACCAAAGGTGATGACTAGGTGAAGAGGGGCTGGGTGCGAGCACATTTTATGAACGAACACCAGGCCAAGAATAATCGACTCGCAATATATTTTGGGTTGTCACAAGCCCAGATAAATGACTTCCACATGCCCCACAATGATAGTCATTGAGAACAACCTCATCCTCCTCATGAGTCAAATAACGATGCAAAATATTATCCACCCCTCGACGATACAAAGTGTCACTGATAATAAGGTAGTTTTTAGCTCGATGACATATGTGTCATTGGTTGTCTCTCGACAGATGCTAGGGGAGCTTCATGATTTGAAGGTAGATTAAAATATATTCGTACCAGGGGTATGAAGATGATATAAGGAAGATATGTTCATCCGTAAATGAATCATCATGAAAAATATCCTCATCTAGTCTAGGGAAGTCTGACATTAGTTCTGCAAAAACTAGAGATTTATTGGATTTCATAAAAGCAAAATCGAGATCAAATTCTTGAAAAATAACAATCCACTTATTATATTTCCCCCTTATGATATGCCTATTAAGGATGTATTGATATCCACAGCCACAGTAGTTTTGTAGAGCAAGATATAATGTCGTAATCTCTGAACCACATGTACAACGACCAAGGCTAGCTTCTCTACGTGAGAGTATTTAAGTTCAGGACCAACTAGATTTCAAGTAAGGTAGTAGACAATGTGGTCATGGAGCTCATCGTCCTCCTGAACAAGTGCCATACCAATCGTCCCTTCGGACAAGGAAATATAAAGAAAAAAGTCTCTACACTAGTAAAGGGGCTTCAACAGAGGCATCGATACCAAGGATTTCTTATGAGCATCAAAGGATTTTTGTGCTCGCTCATTCCATATGAACCAAGTGTCCTTCTTCAAAAGACACATGAAACATTTAGTTATATTGGCATAGTTAACTAAGATTTGACACCCTTGCATTAAAAGTAGAGAAAGCTCATTTATAGGATTATTCATCATTTTCCAAGTCTGCATGGAGATATTTCTTGAAGTGTGTGATCCTCGAACCCAAAGAGACTGAGTTGGTTTCCAAATCCCAAGTTTCAAGAATTAAAATAAATAAATAGATGTTTTCACCAACATATTTCCTGATGGAGGCTAATAAAATTGACGTTCTTTTCAAACTAGAGCTCGATTCAGATCTATCTTTCATAGTATTCAATGGTTGAATGATGGTTATGGGACTAGAAAACAGAGGTGGTATCATATTAATAATAATCAACCATAATAGTTGAATAATGGCGACATTATAATAATCATATCACCACAGTGGTATCAGGGCTTCGTTTTTTATCCTGGCCCTTAGCCCAAGGACCTCAGGTCAAATTCCGTTTCCCGTGGCAATATCGTTGCAGGTCTTTGGCCATTAAAATATTCAGAGTTTCTCTAAATTATTATCTGGTTCTTGACCACAATCTGACCCTTGGTCACACTAAAAAATTTCGGAGCTTCTCCAATTCCAAGGTCCTTGACCACAACCAGGCTTGTAGCCATTAAAAAAAAGTTCAGAATCTCGTGAAAGAAACAATTACGAATTACTATGCTGGAAATTAAAAATAAAAATAAAATAAACCCAGTTAATTAAAAAAAAAATTATATATATATATATGAAAAGAAAAAGACCTAAAAATGTTATAGTATCAGAGCTTATCTTGGATAGTAGATTTAGGGGCTTCATTTAATGCCACACCACATAGGAAACATTTTCAAGATTATGTTCAAGCTGATTTTGGACAGGTTCATTTGGGTGATGATGCACCATGCAAAATTGTTGGAATGGGTAAGGTACAAATAAATCAAAAAAATGGAAACCAATGGTTGTTGAAACAGGTAAGACATGTTCCATATTTAAGGAAAAATCTAATTTCAATAGGGCAGTTGGCAAGTGAAGGTTGTATATCTGTATTTACATATAAGGCGTGGAAGTTCACCAAAGGATCACTGGTGATAGAAAAAGGAGAGAAGGTAGGTACATTGTATTTATGTATTGGTAATATTGACTCTTCTAACCCTTTAGCTTCTATAAGAGTGGATACAACACTATGTCATCATAGGCTTGGACACATGAGTGAGAAGGGGATGGAGATACTTCACAAAATAATTTGTTGCTAGATCTTAAACAAATTGATTTGGATTTCTTTGAGCATTGTCTTTATGGAAAACAGAAGAGAGTCATATTTCTCAAAGTCAGAAAAGAAAAAAAGAGTGAAAGGTTATAGCTTGTGTATACAAATGTATGGGGAACATCTCAGGTATCATCTCTTGGTGGCTCTCATAAATATTTTATATTGCATCTCCGTAAAATTAATAGGAAAACATTGATGATGTAGAAAAATAATTTCACAAAATTGGGGTTATACATGGTTTGTACACTGGAAAATAGAGTATATATGTGATTTTCACATGGGTGAATAGAATATTACAATAAAAGCATTTTTTTTGGATGAATCTAATGAAGGAGAGTAGGATTTAGGTCTGCAATTAGGTCTGCAAGATAGGGAATGGACTAGGCCCTGTCACAAATGCAAATGTAGTGTGACAATTTGTGCTATAACAATTAGCAACATTATTAGGATTCCTCCAATTGTTCTTAGCTTATGTTGACTCAGCCTTTCAATAAACATGTTCAAGAGTGAAAATGTCAAACATTTCAAGCTCTTTCTAAATTGGTGTAATCAATCCACCAATTAATGTAAGGAATAATTTTCCTTCTTCATCCTTCACTCTAAGATGAATGGCATAGTGGTTAAAATATTGGATGTAGGAATATACCATATGTTATACTTATATCATAGATATTTCGACAATTATTGTTTCTAATTCCATTAATTGATATAATAACAATTGTTGTTGATTGAGACTTTGAGCTTATCCTCGAGGAGGGCTTGTGTGGCATCAAGACTCTTTCCGCAATCACAATAATTTTCCCACTAAAGAAAATATTTTCAACACATATGCAACATTGCAAAGGAAACACTGTAATGTTTATCTATATATTGTTGTATTTCATAAAGGGAATTTCACTACTTAAGCCAATCATAAGTGATAAGGCATTCATTTGATTCGCATAAGGTACCCTTGCCCAAGCCTCCTCCTAAAGGTTTTCCTTGAATGGTAACATGCAAAGTTGTCATCAAGATTGTCAAAGTTTGCAACAAATGGGCCATGTCAACTAATTGACCCTCATGGAACTTAAATATCGTATTAAAGAAAGCAAATTTGGACTTGAATACTTTAAGGAAAACTCTCACTTCATTTCCATTTTTCATCTCAAAGAAAACTTGACCATAAATTATGTAATAAATCAATAAGAGTAAATAAGTAGTTTTGAACATGGATTAAATTTGAGCATGTCATGACCCATTAAAAGGATCTGAGCCCATCCCAAAAGTGTGATGAAAAATATGATTGTCCCAAAAAAAACTCATTTTCATTTTTACTTGTTTTCAAAGAAGTGCACGGTGCATATTAAAATTTCATAAAAATGGTTATAATTCAAAATTCCCATCTTTTGTATGTCTTCGGTGAGTGATACGTCCAAGGATAAATTTGTTTATGTTGAAAATTTCCCTTGAGTTTTGAAGCAGGGGCTTTGGCGACATGCGAAGTGAAATGGACCTTAGGAGTCAATGTCATGGCTCTGTGCATAGTAAATGCATATTAAATTGTTTTTCAAATAGGAGATAGTTTGAAACTTGCATCCAATGGAAATGGAGGGTTACGAGTAATGGATAATAATACATTGGTGACCGCACTGAATCCACACATACTTCCACATTTAATTAGCAGTGAGTTGAGATTTGAGATTTGGTGGGTGGAAACAAATAATATTTTTCTTTCCTGTTGGATCATAAGAATATCTCGTCTCATCTCATGCTTCTCTTCTAACTACATAATCTTGTCCATTCTCAATTTGACAATCCACATAGAACGATTGTTGAGGTATTATGGTAAGTGACTCTTCTCTTCTCACCCAATGGTGCTTCTTTCTTCTTGTTTTGTTCAAGTTTGATTCCCTTACGATTCAAAAGCTTTGTTTCACAATTTTATTATGTAGGTTTTTACACACCATTTGCTTTTTCATAAGATCTTGCAACATACGTCCAGTCAACGGTCCACATTGTGTACATAAATTTTTAAAATGTAATGTATTGTTTATATGGTTTTTGACTTTTACCATTTTCTGTTCCATAAGCTCTTGTAACATACATTTAGTCAGCAGTCCATAATGTGTGCCTAACAATTTTAAATGTAATGTATTGTTCGTATGGTTTATGGCTAAAAGTATAGAATATGTAGTGAAATCCAGAAACCCTACAAATTTTAGATGTATTTTAGAGATCCAGAAATCTAGATGTATTTTAGAAATCAAAAAATCTAGATTATAAAATTTTAGATGTATTTTAATAGTTTAGTCACCTTAGCTTTGGAATTGGTTTTTACAAACTAAGTTCACGTATGAGAAATGTAGAGCAACTTTTAATAGATGTTCAAACAGTTTCCCTCATACTTTTGTGAGAAGTGGTTTAAGGCCTTTTCTTTGAGATGGAAATAAGCACCTTTGTTAGGTGTTTGCTAAAAAATTCTAAGTGTTCCATTGGGTAGTCTATTTACAAGGAGACTACACAGGTTTTGTGAACTTGGGGTTGGCACAATATTTGGGGAAACTGCCTTGGAGTAAGGCACAAGTGGATGTCGTCCCAAAGGAGAAATGGGTCTGTGCAAGCTAACAAATGGGCATTATAAAATATGTGTGCAAGGAGAAAATATCTCTGAAAATCTATTAACATCTGTGTTTTTATATTCATACAAATGTGCAAATGAGGTGTACCTTAAATGTTTATTCATGTAGATTTATATTTTCTTAGATTTGAATTTTCTTGGATGATGTTTATTCTTGGTTGAATTTCACACATAGATAAGATTTCATGGATGATATTGAAGAAAAAATTGATAACAAAATTCAATTAGAAGGGTATTGCATTTGTTAAAAGCAAAAATGTTGTGGGAGTGGGAAGCAACCTTTTGATATTGCAAGGTAGTTGTGAATTAGACGCGGGATTTGTTGTTTTGGATTTTGATTTGGTAAAGAATGGGTTTTCTTGTGTATTTTTATATTTCCTTATTTTATTGATGTAATATAGGTATAATTTATTGAGAAATGTCACCTCTCAGTTGTCCTAAGAAAGATTAAAAAAAACTAAATTACTTGTTGATGAGTTTAGCATCCCTCAACACTCTAATCAACCACTTTGGCTCAAATGAATTATATTATCATCCACTCTCATTTACGTTTATGTTTTATCTTTAATTTATTTTTGGTGTGAAAACATATATTTGATATTTTTCAAGTAGATTAGTGAATCTTAAGGTGATATTTTGCAAGTTGGTTTGCTAATGTTAAGGTGATATTTTGCAAGTTGGTTTGCTAATGTTAAGGTGATATTTTGGATTTACTTATTTATTTACTAAGCATAAATTTAATTGGAAATGTAATATTTTATTTAACATATTTTTTAAATATATATATATATATATATATATATAATTAGTTTAATGTTTTCAATTTAAATGTAGTTTTTTAAAAACGTTTAATCGTGAAATAACTTGATGAATATATACCTTTCTAAGTGAAATTAAAACCCATCCTTCAAATTTAATCACTAAATGCTCTGATACCAAGTGTGGAATGCACACATGTCGATGCCTTTTATTTCTTAACAAGTCACTATATATCATGGAAAGATAAACCATAAAGCTACTCAGACATAGATACACAATCATGGAATAATAAAACCAAAGGATTTGGGCAGCTAATCAAATCCAAACTTCCATTAATAGAAATTTTGAATGATTTCTACCATTCGACGATTTCACCCTTTTCAAAACCCTAATTTATGTGATTGAATATTCTAGAAGTTTGCTCTCTCACACACCTTGAAGAAGTGGTCCCCAATTGACCTTCATACCCAATATGGAACGAGATTTTTCACATTGTGAGTATACATCACCTTTTGTGGTGATTACATTAAGAAGGAATTGGAAATCTCTACAAAAGTAGTGGGCAGAGTCGAGATCCCAATCTCAGAAATCCTCAATGGAAAAATCATCAAGGGATGGTCCATGTCTGCCTCTAGTTCAAACAGATCTCAGGAGATCGTGACTTCCTTGGAGTCCAACGTGTGTATTTCAAGTAGAGTAATGGATACAGAGTCAATATGTACCAGAACTCACACTTATCATAGAAATTCATTCCTAGGATTGAATTGGGCCATGGAGAGGAGCGGGCCTTATACAGGGTTCTGAGACCGTGGGAGGAATTATACTAGTGCATTGATGGAGCCAAGAAATTTATATGCATTGCATTGAAGAGCTATAGAGGGATAAATCTTTTTAATTGATTGTTGCTCAGATTCAAATGATCATAGAGGAGAAATTCCCAAGCTCTAGAGGAATGTGGCCACTAAAATTATTTTAAATAAGTAAAATGTATCCATCTTTCTTCCACTTTCCCAACCAATATGGTAGAATTTCAATAAATCAATTTTGTGTTATAAAGAATGAAAGATGGGATGGCTATGAAAGTGTATCGGAAAGAGAAACTGTGAGATAATTGAAGGTTAACACCACAACCCTTCAATTTCTACATTTACCAAGTTTTACAGGGATTGAACCATTTCAGTCAACATTCACAAGGTTTAGTATTATAGGGTTTATGCAGGATTCCTATGGAGTCTTTGATAGGAGAGCACAGAGGATTGTTTCATATGTATAAATTGCATAGGCCACATGGCTTGCTAATCTCTTTAGCAATCGATCATCTTAGTGTGTAGTGTTATCGCACAATCTGTACTTTCCCATAGCCCAAGGAAATTGAAACAAGATTGGTGTAACAAGGGGGTGACCTATCATGATCACCTTAATAGGAAACCCCTCTCTGTTTAGAACTAGGATAAAACTACGCCAAGGGATACATCCCCTAAAGGGCTAGTGAAACGAAGCAAATAATTAAAATATTAACCCCCCTCTCACTGGTCACTTAAATCAAAGATATCACAAAGTTTGTGTCTCAAGGGATGAATCAAGTGCAGAAAATGAAGTGTACCTGCCTAGAACAAGACAACAAGCATACATATGGGATATTCAAGTACAAAAATGATATTAATGCTTCATTAAGACAATAAACTAGTGGAACATATGCTAGCTAACATAAAACTACAACAATAGACAAGTTTACAACAACAATTAGTAATGTATAACAACTGCAAGAAATACTCTTCAGAAATGCTTTAAAAGACAATGAAAATATAGCATTTAGTGTATATAATGATAGCAACTTGTCACAAGCAATTTCTAAAATTATTAGCTAGCAATTAATGTTGAGTATGCAGAAAATTTGTTGTATTTAGATGGTTGTAGAAAACATTTATAACAACAACAAGAAGGTTAGAGATCTAAAGTAAGTCAACGTTAGTTTTGGTTAGTATAGGCTTGAGAGCTTAATGTTTTAGTGTTTTTTTTATCAATCAACCAAAGAAGAGAGAGACTAGTACCTTTAAGGGGTTGTGGAGTCAAGAGTTTAACAAACATTTACTTGGATAAACAATGATGATTATACTTGTCTAAGTACAAGGGAGGATCTTAGAGGAGTAGCACCTTAAGTCTTCTAGGATCCAAACTTTAGGGAGGTGAGCTAACTAAAGAGTAGGCACTTCTACGCCCTAGTGCCTTCCTCCTCATTAGACTATTGAAATATATTTAATGCAACAATAACTAGGCAATGGTTTCTAAAATGATACCACTTTAGAGCTTTAGAAACATGTCTAGGTTAAATCACTTTAGTAAATTCTAGAAAATGAAGAGCAAAGAAGTAGCACCTTAAGTTCTTTAATCCTATGGTTTTTCAAGCAAGCAATTTCATAATCTTTAACATGAATAAGAAAATATACCATAACCATTCAAAATGAAATGACAATTGTAGATTTACTTATTTCACCAAGAATAATCAAGCAATAAAACCCTATATTGCCAAGTAACTTCACCAAAAAGTGATCCAAGTTACAAAATTTAGCCTCCAAGACAAGTGCACCTCACAATTTCAGCCAATATACCCTAAAAAGGGCACCAATTTCAATCCTCTCTCTCTCTCTCTCATGGGAGAGTTATTCTAAAATGAATGTCACTTTATGTTTATTTATACCAAAATTTGACCTTTAATTATTTTAGGTCAAAATATCACTGCCGGCCTGGCCAGTTTCTTACAAAATTAAATTATGGAAAAACTAAAATAAATTTGCATGTAAAGACACTCCTAGGGGTGACATCATGCCCTTCTAGGGTGACGTTGGACCTATGTCATGGAATGGCGGGTTCATGGAGTGAAATGTTGGGCCTCCAAAGGAAAAAACCCTACCCACACTTGCTAATAACCTCAGGATTACCCCCAAGGTGACAACCACTGCATGTAGAAATGTCCAGGGTTATATGGGTGAAGTCCAAGGCCTCCAAAGGCCAACGTTTAGGTGGGAAAGGCACAACCACCCGGTTCTAGGTCCACAAAAGTGCCTCCAAAGACAACATCCTTCTTCTTCTTGGCAGAACCCCTTCATCTTCATCCTGCCCCCTAGATGGGATCTTAGCATCCATCAAATGGGCTTTGAGCCCTAATGAAGGTCTAATTTAATCATCTCTTTGTGTACCTATTCACCAGGTAAGTTCGTATGAAGAAAACAAGTACGCCCTCCAGGGGTCCATAACTCACATGCATCATAATATGTAAATCACATCTAATAATTAAAATGCCAAAACATGTGCATTAAACCCCCCCTAAACCCAAACATATTCTCAAAACGTTATGCAACTTGACAAGTCTAGGGTTTGGAATGGTTTTAGGGTTCCCTATTGGGCCAGTCTCCTTTAAGTCAAGGTTGTTTCCCTAGTGGAACTTGATCCAAATCATGCAAGTGTATAAGGTGGTGAAGGGAAAAATTTTGGTCATAGGGTGCATGTGATAGCAAGGAAACACAACAATCACCTACGGGTTCCTTTGTTGAGGGTGATTTGCACCTTGTCATGGATGCAAATGTTTCCAAGCCCACTGATTTTCATTTATTTTTATATTTTCTTTCTTATTTTGGCTTTCTTTCTTCATGCTACAAGGAAAGAGTTGATGGCCACTGGCCTGGCTTGGATACCAACTAGTGGCAGTGTCACCCACAAACATTTCATGTAAATGAGAAGGTTGGATCGTGATGAGACACCCTTTCTCTTGGCCATGCAACCAAGAGACACTACCCTGTCTTGGTGACTAGTTGGGTGGTAGTGTCATACCTCTACATGTGCATGGTCATGATAGGACGAATCAAGATGAGACCTCATATCCACCAACAAATTCCTTGAGTGTTTTATTCATATGTGGGTCCCCTTTTCTTGCTGAGAAGAATTTCAGTTCTTTCTTGGGGATCTCTGGGTGAAGCATATCGAAGGTTTAAATTCGGCTCTTAACTTTTGCCAGCTACATTTCCCCCTGGACCTTTAGCCCCTTCTTCCCATGAGCTAAGGTACAACCCTTTCCAAGTGGAGCCTTCCCCAATGCTGAAAATGTGGATAGATGGAGGGGATAAAGATGGAAAATGGTAAGTATGGAGGGAACGGGCGATGACTCTTTAGAGATCCACTAGGTAATATACCTAATCTAAAAGGAAACCAACTTATCAAGACACCATGCGAACCTCCCAGGTTTGAACAAGGCAAAGAGAATAAAGTCAAGAAAACGTTATGAAATCCAGAAATATTAAATGCAACATGTTTAAATGTTTTAAAAATCAGAGCGATACATACCATGATACCCATAATTATTATCTCTTGGAGCAAGACTCATTGCCATTTCAGGACCAAGCCGGTGTGATGAATATTGTTGTTGGTGATATGTGGATTGCATTGAAGAAAAGAGGGGCCATATGGGGCTATGATTAAGTCATATGTCTCTCGACACTCCATGTCTAGGACCTATGGGCCTCGAGACATGATCTCCTTAGTTATCCCTAGGCTAGAGGATAACATTTGGCTCCAACTTGGGGACATGTGCTCACTGTAGAGTGCATGAGAACCTTAACATATCTGGTATGACCTATGTCTGCTAAATCTACACAAAAGGCATTAGTAATCCCTAGAGTGGTGATATGACCCTTCGTCCATATATGATAAAATACACAAATAAAGTCATCTCTAGTCTAACATATGATTATGATCATCCATATATACAAGTGAGACAAAATAATATGCAAATGCAACTACAACCATACTAATATAAAATGCAATGGTATGTACAATAGATGCAAATGTCTACCTACCTCTACTTACATGTTGGTTGAATGCTAGGTGTAGTCAAATAATGAGTGAAACCATCCTAGCAATACCTCATAATACCTGCCTCTGTGCTTCATCATGAACCAAAACAATGATAAGTCAAGAACAAAAATAACATGAGTTAGAGCATGCATCATATTGTAGGAAATTGTAAAGTCTAGATCATGGAGGCAGGAGGGAGGGATAAAATTATTCCAAGTTATACTTCTAGGAAAGTGCTCAATCTAAATCAGAAAGGGATCGTGAAAAATCAAAGGCTCAAAATACTGACTCAAATAGTTAGAAGGTTGGCCACCTTGGACATCATCAAATCCTAAGGTCTAGGAAGGGACTAGCAAGAACCTAGAGGATGATTGGAAACTTCTTAGGGGAGAGTTGAATGATTGATATAATAAGATTCTTCTAAAGGCATTCAATCTACCCTTGAATTCTAAAATAAGGTTTTTCCTTAGAGAAAACTTGGTACAAGAGACATGTTCCCCAACTGTATCCTTAGTGACATAACAAGGTAAAGTAATCGAAGGGAGTTGGACAACCTTGTCACAAGTATACTGCTTCAGGAAAGAAACTTTCTCACCCTTATCAAGATCTGAGCACAATGGTGGTTGATAATCTTCTTCATAGAATAAATCCAAGTTCTCAAAGGAATACTCATCAAAATACTCAAGGTATGATCAAAAATTTTCATGAGAACATTGCACTAGGTCATCCTTGGGTGTTTGGAAAATATCTCTAACTATACCATCTCCTTGTTGCCACATGTCAGAATTATTAGTAACCTCATACTATAGTTGTAAAGAAAACATTTGGAGATGTCCTTCCATATCATAAATGGGATATTTTTTAGAACCAACCACATCCCATTTTCATATCCCAACATGTATGAGCTCATCAATATTATCAACCATTCCATTACCTTTATCATAACATGATGGGTTTAGTACATCCAAGGATTCCCTTACCTCTTCACCTTATCAATAATAGAATAGGGTATCATCAAAAATATGAAAAGGAAAATGATTAACCTCATTCTATTCTTATTGTGTAGGAGGGATATGATCATGGATGGCTTCATCAGAGGGAGGAGTACACATTAACACTTCATCATCATGTTTGATATCTTCTGGCTCTCGCTCTTCAACCAGGTCCTCATTATCTTCGATAGAATCATGAGTAAATTTTTCTCTTCCTCATGGGATTGGTAACCTCCTTCATAAATCACTTCTTATGTATCAAATGGTTATTGGTATTGAGCATGGTATGCACCACTAATATCCTCTACAATCCCAGTGGTGAATCCTTCGTCCTCTAGGGATATTTCGATATTTTGAAGGGCATCATCATAAGTCTGGCACGATGGTTTTGCGAACTCAAGAAACCTAGTGACAAGATCTACGAAAGAGGATATACCCTTTTCTTCGCAACAACCCTTGATACATTCTTGTACAAATGATGACAAGGAAATCATGAAATTTTTTATTAGGACATCCTCCCCTTCAAATTCTGTTTCACTTATATACTTCAAGAATTCTACAATGTGAGTAATTGGGAGGCATTTAAATATTGGACAGTTTTTCAACCATTTTATATCAAAATAATGTGGGTATCCTTGAAAATTTTCAAAAATCAATAGATGGATACACTTACTCCCAGGGCGTCATGATCCCATATCTTGGAAATATCACAAAGTTGAGAGTAAGGTAGCACCCTAGAAAAGGTCAATGGAGTTGCCAAATAACCTCTTAAGTATTATCAAAGGGAGTGAGGGAATCACCCTCAATGGAGTCACCAAGTAAGCTTTGTAAGATGAAGGCTTTGATGGAAAGGCTTACCGAAAAAGTGTCATTGAGGAATATTGACTCAGTGTTCCCCGACATCGGTGCCAAATATGTTATCGCACAATTTGTACTTGCTCAAATCCCAAGGTAGGTGAAACAATATTGGCGTAACAAGGGGGTCACCTATCACTTTCACCTTAATAGGAAACATATTTTTGTTTAGGAGTAGGATAAAAATACCCCAAGGGAGACATCCCTAGTGACCTAAAGGGTTGGTGAAACGAAGCAAAGATGTAAATATTAACCCCCCTCTCATTGGTCACTTAAATAAAAGATATCACAACGTTTATGTCTCAAGGGATGAAGCAAGTGTAGAAGATGAAGTGTACCTTCCCGGAACAAGACAACATGCATATATATGGCAGCTTCAAGTACAAAAAATATATCAATGCTTCAATAAGACACTAAACTAGTGGAACATATCCTAGCTGATTTAAAATTGCAGAAATAGACATGTTTACAAAAACGATTAGTAATTTATAACAGTTGCAAGAAATACTCTTCAGAAATGTTTTAAAAGACTATGAAAATATAGGATTTAGTGTATAAAATGATAGCAACTCGTCACAAGAAAATTCTAAAATGATTAGCTAGAAATTAATGTTGAGTATGCATAAAATTTGTTGCAGTTAGATGGTTGTAGCAAACATTTATAACAGCAACAAGAAGGTTAGAGATATAAACTAAGTCAGTGTTAGTTTTGATTAGTATAGGCTTGAGAGATTAAAGTTTGAGTGTTTGTTTGATCAATCAACCAAAGAAGAGACTAGTGCCTTTAAGGGGTAGTGAAGTCAAGAGTTTAACAACATTTACTTGGAGAAACAATGATGATTATACTTGTCTAAGTTAAAGGGGGGATCTTAGAGGAGTAGAACCTTAATTCCTCTAGGATCCAAACTTTAGGGAGGTGAGCTAACTAGAGAGTAGGCACTTCTAGGCCCTAGTGCCTTCCTCCTCCTTAGACTATTGAAATATATTTAATGCAACAATAACTAGGCAATGGATTCTAAAGTGCTAGCACTTTAGGGATTTAGAAGCATGTCTAGGTTAAATCACTTTAGTAAAGTCTAGCAAATGAAGAGAAAAGAAGTAGCCCCTTAAGTTCTTTACTCCTAGGGTTTTTCAAGTAAGCAATTTCATAATATTTAACATGAATAAGAAAATATACCATAACCATTCAAAATGAAATGAGAATTTCATATTTACTTACTTCACCAAGAATAACCAAGCAATAAAACCCTAGATTGCCAAGTAACTTCACCAAAAAATGATCCAAGTTGCAAAATTTAGCCTCCAAGACAAGTGCACCTCACAATTTCATCCAATATACCCTAAAAAGGGAGCCAATTTTAGTCCTCTCTCTCTCATGGGAGATTTATTCTAAAATTAATGTCACTTTATGTTTATTTATACCAAAATTTGACCTTTAATTATTTTAGGTGAAAATATCAAGGCCGACCTAGCCAGTTTCTTACAAAATTAAATTCTAGACAAAATAAAATAAATTTTCATGTAAAGACCCTCCTAGGGGTGATGTCATGCCCTTCTAGGGTGACGTTGGACCTCCATCATGGAATGTCGAGCTCAGGGAGTGAAATGTTGGGCCTCTAAAGGCCAAAACCCTGCCCACAAGTGCCAATAACCTCAGGATCACCCCCAAGGTGAGAACCAATGCATGTAGAAACATTGAGGGCCATATGGGTGATGTCCAAGGCCTCCAATGGCCATCGTTTTGGTGGGAAAGGCACAACCACCTAGGTATAGGTCCACGAAAGTGCCTCCAATGGAAACATCCTTCTTCTTCTTGGCAGAACCCCTTCATCTTCATCCTGCCCCCTGGCTGGTGTCTTAGAATCCATCAAATGGGCTTTGAACCCTCATGAAGGTCTGAACTAATCATTTCTCCATGTACCTGTTCACCAAGAAAGGTCCTGCAAAGACAAATAGTACACCCTCCAAGGGTCCATAAGTCACAGGAATCATAATATGTAAATCACATCTAATAATTAAAACACCCAAACATGTGCATTAAACCCCCACTAAACCCAAACAAATGCTCAGAATGTTATGCAACTTGAAAAGTATAAGGTTTGGAATGGTCTTAGGGTGTCCTCCTGGGACAATCTCCCTTAATTCAAGGTCGTTTCCCTAGTGGATCTTGATACAAATCATGCAAGCGTATGAGGTGGTGAAGGGAAAAACTTTGGGCATGGGGTGCATGTGATAGCAAGGAAATGTAAAACTCACCTATGGGTGCATTTGTTGAGGGTGAGTTGCACCTTGTCATGGATGAAAATGTTTCCAAGTCCACTGATTGCCATTTATTTTTATCTTTGCTTTCTTCTTTTGGCTTTCTTTCTTCATGCTACAAGGAAATATTTGATGGCCACCACCCTGTCTTGGTAACCAACTAGTGGAAGTGTCACCCACAAGCATTTCATGGAAATGAGAAGGTTGGCTCGTGATGAGACCCCCTTTCTCTTGGCCATGCAACCAAGAGCCACTACCCTGGCTTAGTGACTAGTCTAGTGGTAGTGTCATACCGCTACATGTTCATGGTCATGATAGGTTGGATCATGATTAGACCTTTGTTATTGGATAAATCCGTAGGTGCGGATACTAACTGATATCCCTAGATCCACCTAGATCTAGAACAAAGCAAGACAGAACATGACTCTTTCCCTAGATTCTAACCATTGAATTAAATAGGAGGCAAGAACAAATAACATACCTTATTATCACTTCCTATGGTCTTTGTTGTTCCCGCTTCGCTCCAGTGCTCTTGTGCAGCCAATACCAAGACAACA
>SNQJ01S0030011.1:14060-54897 GCA_010110895.2 Picea sitchensis
AGGTCTCCATCACCTTCTACTCATCAAGAGCTTTCCAATGACTATTACCATGCTACAATCCGAGCTTTGGATTGGAAGTTATGCCTTTCCGAAGCTCTTTAGGCATCATTGGTCAAAGACCACATGACATCCATGTGAGTTCTCCTCATTCGTACCATCCCAAGGTTCTTTGAAGTGCTGGAGCTCCCTAACAATCCTATATCTATGGTGGAAATCCATCCACCATTAAATCCACTAACGAGACTTCATCCTTGTTTAACGTACAAAGTTACGTGAATTCGACGTTTGGCACTTCGACGCTGAACACCCCTTTTCCTTTCTATGCGCATATCCTCCGGAGTCCCAAAATATCAAACTTCCGAAGGATCCTGAAATATTGCCACGTGGCTCCGACCTTCAGCCGTTTCGACTTATCTAAAATACTACACCCCAAACCCCTAGAGTTTTGAACTCTCAGACTCCTGAAGGGTCCACCCTTACACGCGATGGTGCATTAAATGCAGAGGCAAGGATAGGTGGGTCCCAAGTACTATGCCTGCTATTAGGCCAAGTGAGTAGGTGCCAGGGTAGATGACATGTGGTTAGGGAGATATGACACGTGGCCCCATCAATAGGTGACACATGTCATGTTCTAATGGGCACATAAGGTCTGTGAAAAGCTTGAATCAAGGTGATACGTGGCACTTCAAACGTGGCTCCACGTCACCCTGGATGACGTCAGTGTGCCACATCACTCCGGACTGACAACCTTCTAACACCTCTTATATCCCACGGTCGAGATGTGTTCACGTAGATCCATAGATCTATGGCCTATGTTACTTCGTAACTTTGGAGTTCAAGGAATTTGTTGTGTAAATTCCTCTTTCTCCCGAAGTGATCAATGTCAGGTTGACCATGGTCTAGATCTAACGATCATGGGAGATCCCGAAGCATCCCTGGATATACAGTCTGCATCACTTCACGAGCTCAGTGTTCGGGGGTTCCTTTCGCTTAACACTCCTTTTCACCCAGAGTGGTCAATGCCGAACTAACCACGATGTAGATCCAACAGTCAGGGAAGATCTCGAAGTGTCCTTGATCTATGGGTCTCGTCACTTCACAAATTCAACATTCGGGGGTACTACCCACTTAATGCTTCTTTTCTCCCATAGTAGGACTTCGTTGAAGTGCTACAAGCAAATCCTTCCAAGGGTGGATCAGACGATTGGGAGGGGTTCTCAATGGACTCACCTGATCCGTGACTCACAACTCTAGCTCAAGGGTCCCTATGTCTTAGTGTTAGGCCACTCCTAGAGGGACAATTGTCAACCCAAAACATGTTGGAAAGATACATGGCACATGCATCGAGTCATTGACATATCTTTGCTATGCCAGAAGGCTGCCACACATGGCTTCATCATTGCTCGATACATGGACCCCCACGTGCTTTCAACGTGACACACACGTCCCTACGATCAGATGGTCGAGAGGGGTCCCAAAGGATCCTTATATCGATGGAACACATTACTTTGCGACTCTAGAGGTTTTGGTGCTATGACACCCCTGTTCTCCTGAAGTGGTCAATGCCAGACTGACCTCGGTGTAAATTCAATGGTAAGGGAGGCTCCCGAATACCCTCAAATCTACGACTCACATTACTTCACAGCCAGTAAGTGGGTTAGAGTTTAACGGTGGGACATATTCCATGGTCACGGTTAAGGGAACCACCAGATGTTGGTCAAGCTCATCGGTAACCACATCAGCAGGTTTCCTTTGGTTGTTTTAGAAGGTTGTAAATTCATCACATCCCGGAGCTCCAAACTCCTGCAGTTTCGAAGTTAGAAAAGCTTAGCTCCTTTCAGACCTAGCGAAGGGTTCCAATGTCCTGGTCATATGGATTCTCTGACAATTCTCGGGCCTACACGATCAACACTTAGTCATGACTTGGTTAGAACCGTGGACAAGAGCCCTTGGTCACACAGATGAATAGTTTGAAGGACACGCCCTTTGTCTTCCTTCTATGAGCGTTACACCTTCTAATCTTAACATACCCTTTTTCCAGAAAACCCAAACAACTGGAAGTGTAGACATGCATACATGAAACTGTGCCTATGGTCAACAAAATCATTATTTATTTCCTTTAATTTGAGCCACTATAGGGGCTCAAGTATTTACGTGTACAAATCATATTCAAACCATATAGTTCCTTACTTTCTTAAATACACAATCAAGCAAAATAAAGAAAAACAGTCTAATCATCAAACAACCATGCACATCCTTGAAACGTTCACAGAATATTCAACCTTAATTTACAGTTACAGTTCAGTTTGACTGGTTATGAGAATACTTATCTATTACAAGTGGTAGCCATCCAACCGACTGTGGGTGTTTTCCTTTCCACCCAACCATAGTCTCATAGGCATTCATTATTAGCACTCTAGCCACCCCCGTGCCAAGCCATGATATCACTAGGGGAAACTCTTGCAATTCCTCAGAGACTCTCTCTCTATCACAACCTCTGCGAGGTTTATCAGATGCTTCCTTGACATCAAGCTCGTGGCCCTCATCTCTGTGGAGTCCTTATTTTTTTGTTCTCTCCTGTAATCAAAACAATTATTAGTCTCTTAGTTCTTCTCAGATCTGGAGTTTCTCTCGCACTCTCCTCTTTCTCTCAACATATCCCTGTCACATTCCTTTTGTGGGCTTGGTATTCTTTCATGTCTACCTTCGCGTGTATTATTGCATGCCTTTTTCCTCCTTAGGAAGGTTCCATACCTATCCTGTTCCTTTTGTTAGAAGAAACTTGGGTCAGCCTGGGCCTATAGGACTCTGTGGTACTTTGGGATGACAGTCTTATGTCTCCTCAGCCAGATCCTCCATGATTCCATTCATGGGGGTAGTTGATTGTTCAACCACCATCCCTTCTTTCATTAGTTTATTTTTCCTTGGAATCCAGATGAGGCTTATTATTATTTCAACAAAGAGAAATTAGGTCATTTTGTCATAATGAACCCTCTCTACAGTTTCCTCACTCTTTCCTCTAGTGATATCATAGCCAGTACTTCAAGGCTTCACCCTCACGGTCAATTTTTTTGGCAGTATAAACAATAATACATTTACATTGTTCACATGCCATAGCATGGTGGTCATAATTAATGGTTAATTACAAGCTGGGGAAACAAGGGTATTACAATCCCCTCCCCCTTAAAAGGAACATCGTCCTCGATGTGCTTTCTTAGTAACACCTGTCATGCCTTTGTCATTCATCTGCTTCAGAAATATTGATCATCTTTCTTGGTCAGGTCCTTTCCAAACTCTTGGCCTTCGTCACCTACCTTCAATAATATTGGACAACAAGCATATTAATCACAATTTCATGCAGAACCATTTTATTTTTGTGCAAAATTCAAGAGGAAAATTTCAAATTCTAGCATAATAATTATCTGTGCAATTCATGGATTCACATCCACATGGTTGTCTTGTTATCTTGGCTCACTATTTTTCCCGGACATACCCATTGTGTGCATGATTCGAATCAATGGTTTATAAGAATTATCAGAGTCTCCTCTTCCTTGCGGTCACTCACCCTCCATGCCCAGGCTCAGGGATCCCCTTCTCTGCTATATAGTCCCTCGGGCGATCCATCTTGCTTGGCCAAGGATTTCTCGCACATGAAGAGTTATCAAGACTTCATTGAGCCTTATAGTCGAGGCATCCCTCATACCTGCTCTGTCGAGGCATCCCTCTGACCCGTGTTTCCACACCACAACATATTCTAGGATAATCATGGCTCACCAAGGGGTTATCCTGTCTCAACAATAGCCTTTTTCATGCTTTCCATCTTGAAATCCTTCACCTATCCTTCCGAGACAGATATTTTTCATCTCACCTGTATCAAAGGTATACAAAAATTATGAGATATTATCATGAATTTGAAATTCATAATTTTCTTGCAAATCTGGCACCCACAGATTTCCAAATTCTACATTTATTTTCAGATCTGTTCCACATAGGAACTAGATTCACAAGTATGGGATTTTCCTCCCCATCGCAGTTTAGTTCAGTGGGAAATTGGTCTTCCTTATGGGCTTACAATGCTTCCATATCCAAGAACTTTTCCTTCCTGCAATTTCAACATGCGTTAGCCAAACAAATCGTTAGTTTTCCTACAAATTATATTTTCAACACTATGCATACTAATAGTCCAAGTCATTTTCATCTATTCAAGGGTACATAGAAAAAGGAAATATCATTATTTACCTATGAATCCTATCAAAATACCAAATTGTCCAAATGTAACTCAAATATCAGTCGAATTTAATCAGTGTGCCAATCTTCATGGCCACATCCATACCTAATGTACCCTTACATTGGGTTCAAGTTTTCCATACTTATGACAAGCACCTTGCCATGGTGTGTTGGAGCTCAACCAACCTCTTCACCATAGTTTTAATCATTCTCATTCACTCTTACAATAGGACTATGCTACCTTCTATAGGTTGATCACGATCCCAAATCAACACATATGAAACTAAAAGTTTCTCTTGAATGCACCCAATCATTCTTCCTTCATTAGCAACCAGAGTGCCAACACTCATGGCCACCCAAAATTCTCTTTTCTTTGACATCTACATAATTCAAATGGAGTATTGGAAGGTCCTCCTTCGTCAATGGAAAATACATTGTCTTCCCTCTTAAGCAAACATGCATTTCCTCAATGCATTCCATGCAATGTGTTAACTATGAGCACCTGTATTTCCAATATCCTTAGATTGGTAATTGTACCCATGGTACTCCTTACTCATGCATTTTCTTGCAAGAATTATAACTCATCCTTGACTGGCATAGACTCCCTCTCTCTATTATTTAGATTCTTCTTTTTTGAATCTTACCCTACTTGGGTATGAATGCATCCAAGCAACCACTCAACTTCAATTATATATCACTGAAATAATAAAATATTTTAGAAGGGATTCTGACCCAATCCTTGCATACCTTATGCCTTATAGGCATGAACACATTTATACATGTTCAAACTTTCAACACCCTCTCTGATATTTCCTCATCAGTGGTGCTTTATGGGGACTTTTAAAGTCCCTTCAATAATCTTTTAACAACAACCTTCTCATAGTCGTCCTTTGCTTGAGGTTGTCCATCATTGGCAACTGTCTTTCTCAACATCTCCAATTTTCTTTCTACACGTGACATACATCACAAATATATTAGTCGTCATGTAAAATAAAAATTCGTGTATCATAGCATTCAAATCAATAAAACATTTTCAGATATGTCGTAACATATCTTTATGCACTTCATCACATTATCCTTAATGTTTTCATGAGTGCAACACAAACAATTCTCACTTGTTTCTATAGTCATACTACCATCATCACTATGATGTAAGAACATTTACTTTCATTAGTAAATTAATCTGTCATACTAGAGAAATACAATAAACAACAAGGAAGGGGTCAAGGAACTCTTCCCTCGTCTATTCCTTCCACACAGTCCTAGACTTTCAGTCCAACTGAGTTATTTTCCAAGGCCTTACTGCCTTTACTTATCATGGATTAACCAAGCCTATTCATTCAAACTTACTTATTTATTGATTTTCCTTTTTCCAGATGTACTTGTTTCCATAGTTTCTCTTCTAAGGCTTACAAATTTGTTAAACAATTTAGAGATTTTAGGGTGAGAAAAGTATTCCCCCCTTTCTCCTTCTTGGCTTATGCAATATACTCTCTATTGGGATCTTCCTGCTCTTTTCCTTGAGAAACCTTGGTTAGGATCACCCTAACCTATTGGATACATCAACATGCTCCAATATCAAACTTTTTTTTGTTCATAATGAATCATGAACCTGTGCATTCTGCACATTCCCATTCAGTTATCAGAATGGTCAACATTCATTTGTTAGTCTTCCACTCATACTTTTTGTTTTAGAAATTTGTTAGTCTTCCACCTATACATTTTGTTTAGAATGTATCCAAGATATATATATATATATATATATATATATATATATATATATATATATATATATATATATATATATATATATATATATATATATATATATATATATATATATAATACCACACTTGCATCCCACTCTTACCTTCCCAACAATCATTAAGGTTGTGACTATGTTCTCTCGATAAAGTCTTCACACAGCCTCTTCAATGTGGAACCTCTCTATTTAAATCTCCTTATTACATATCCATTACTATGTTTAATGGACTCAACCTTGAGTTAAGGCTTTAGTTGTTACCAAATATTCCACAAGGAATATAAACATGCATCTTGTTATGCCTCCATTATTTATGCACACATATTCCTTGCTTTGTTAACTTACATCCATGATGCACTTAACTACATGAATAATCATAAGCCTATGTGTATCTACCATAGGTATATTTTGTAGCTCACATACATATTTACATTAAAATCATTTAACTCATGATTGTTCACAATTGTTCTCATGATGTCCTCAAAGGCATAATCAAGTCATTTCTTTGACAAGGACAACATAAAGATATACTCTGTCTTTTCATTTACTCTTTCATCACATATTAACTTGCACATTTGATATCATTCACTCATATATATTTGGTCTTAATATCAGCCCCACATCGAAACTTCACAATGCATTAAATCCATGCACTCAAGCATATACATAGCCCAACATTCATCATGCAAGCTCAAGCTTGCACCCTTTTCCATGTCATTATTCATACACATGGACATATCAGACTTCCTGCAGATCCTCCCAAGGATATTGCTTCCATCCTTATGAAAAGTTTCATAGAGACACTCAACACTGAACTTCCCTCTCGGGGCTTGAGAGCTTGCATTCATATTATTCTTTTAAGAATGTATACATATGTTTGTATATATGTAGGTGCATTGATTGCACCTTTTACCCTCATTCATTCACATTGATATTTTAGTTTTAATATTAGTGTTCTTTAGTGAGGGATCATACCAAACATGACTAGTCTCACAAATGTGATTTACATTGGTTTCCTTTACATGGAAATGAAATGACCAACAAGGGTCACTTTTTTTTCCCTTTCTACTGTAAAACCCTTCCATAATTCAGAATTCAGATAGGTAGTTATTGTATCACTCAAGGCAGTAAGATAACCACTTCTAGTCTCTTCTTCATGACTCAATTCATTCTTGGTCAACTTCACAAGTGAATCTTTTCCAAATCCTTCTTATAGTTATTCCAGTATACTGCTTACATCCATATGGATACCATCCACTTTTGGATGTCAATATGATCCACTAGTCATCCAAAGGTGGTTTGACTCATCCCACTAGGACTCCTTGCATCGGTCTCTCATTAATCCTTACAATCCTATCTTATTAAGGTAATAGGTTGCAACATTATCAACATTTTATTCTTTCTATTAACTCCTGCTAACATAGGGTCATTCTAATGAAAAAGGTCCATTAATACCATACCTTATAACCCACTATAGGTTATAACATGCCTAATTTGCATGTTCAATATTTTTCCATATGCATCCAAGTTTTATTATTAGTTCCCCTCGGCATAGTCCCAGGACTGGCTATGAGTTCTCCAAAAAATATTATAGGCTTCTTCTACCACAATCTAACATGATTCAATATCTTTGGGTAAAATCCCAACTAAAATTTAATTTTGCATCCTCCTCAAGGAGCTTATTGATAATTTTCATAATGAAATAATAATTTCAATAGGCTCATCTTAGCCTTGGTAACTAGTCTTATGACTATTCTCCAACCCATCCAGGCCTATGTTTGAATCATGCTATTCTAGATAGGGTGGGTCAGGGTCCTCTCCCTCAAAGTTTTCTAAGAAAGAAAATAATCACTTGAATCTTCGTGAGCCCAAGGTGCCAAGTGTTGTTTCCCACCATACCAATTTGTAACATACCCAACCTCTTAAGTACCTTTTTAATGGATGCAACATCAAAATTTCAATTTCCTCCATCTTGAATCCTCTTCCCGAGGTCTCCATCACCTTCTTCTCAGCCAAGAGCTTTCCAACGAATGTTACCATGCTCAAATCCGAGTTTTGGATTGGGATTTATGCCCTTCTGAAGCTCTTTAGACATCATTGGTCAAAGGCCATGTGGCACTCACATGTGGATTCACTGTTCGTACCATCCCAAGTTTCCCCGAAGTCCTGGAGCTCCCTAGTGCTCCTACATCTATGGTGGAAATCTATCCATCGTTAAATCCATCGACATTTGTGACTTCTTCCTCTGCTTAACGCATGTGGTTACGAATTGACGCTTGGAGACTTTGTGCTGAATTTTTCTTTCTGCATATCTTCAGAGTCCCAAATATCCTAATCTCTGAAGTCCTGAAATATTGCCACATGGCTTCGAACTTTGACCCTTTTGGATTATCTAAAATACTACACCCAAAACCCCTGGAGTTCAACCCCCAAACTCTCGGCGATTCCACCCTTAGATGCGACATGACAGGAAGAGACAGGGACAAGTGGGTCCTAAGTCCTCTGCCTACTATTAGGTAAAGTGAGTAGGTGCCAAAGGAGTGACACACACAGCAGACATTGCAGGTACATGGCCCCATCACTGGGTGACACATGTCACTTTATAATGGGCACATAGGGTTTTTGTGCAAGCATGAATCAAGGTGACATGCACGCTGAACATGGGATTCACGCCACCAGATGATGTTGCGTGCCATGTCACCCAATCAGATAGCCTCCACCCCCATATCCCACGATGTGTCCACGATCCATAGTTAGATCTACTCCACCATTGTTACTTTGTGTTCGACGCTCGGGGAATCCACTCAGGTAACTTCATCTTTTCTCCCAGAGTGGTCAGGGTTGGGTTGAACATTGTCTAGATCTAACGGTCATGGGAGATCCCAAAGAATCCTTGGATCGATGGTCCTCGTCACTTTTTGACTTCGACATTCAGATATTCCAACCATTTAACACCCTTCTTCTCCCAGGGTGGTTAATGATGGACTGACCACAATGTTGGTACAAATTTCAAGGGAGATCTCAAATATCCTCATATCTGTGGTTCTCGTCACTTCACAAGTTCATTTTTTGGGGGTTCTACCCGCTTAATAGTACTCCCTTTCTCCCAGAGTAGGACTTCTATGAAGTGTTTCATGTGAATCCTTCCAAGGGTGGATCAGACCTGGCTGGGGAGGGGTTGTCAATTGACTCCCACTAATGAACCATGTTTTTTCCCTAGTGAGGGAATGGGAGGTGACCAATATGTTCATTCTTTCTTATTGGTTATGTGCATGTTGCTCTATCTTTTTTATTTATTAGCTACTTAGTAATTTCAGATTCATACTACCATTATATTCCATATTACCACATAACCCATTACTATAACAACCATTATTATTGTAAAATTATTACACATAAGACAAATCTAATATAATAAGCATCCAAACAAAATCTATGAACAATCATATAAAATACATTCAACATAGGAGTTAACATGGTACACCCAACTCTAGGATACGTCCAAATGACTAGATTCTTACTATCATTTGGTAATTGTTTGTGATTAAGCACTAATGCATAAAGATACATCATGGTCATATTCTTTTCTCCTATCATAGTGGTCTCTCAGAGTAAGCCTCTCCTCTCTCTCAGAGATCATCTCCCCAAGATTTAGACATAGGTTCTTTCTTCAAAAAACATAGAACAACAAGTCACCGCCGAGTTGGGGCTAAGAATCCACCAGGGAAAATGATTCCTAAGGAAGGCTAAGGTCTGTAAATAGAGAAAAATAAATAGACTCGATGCCAACTCAAGAAAATAGCCTACAATACCTCATTCCCCACACATGTTCCACCATAAGAAGTGTGTCCTCTACTCAACAAATTCTTCATCTACTACCCCACTTCTCTTCCGAGGCTTCAACAATAGGCCATAGGAAGTCTCCTGATCCCTCAGAAGTTGTAGCTTTCCACCTTTGGGAAATCAATTCAACAATTATCTCACCTCAGAAAATGTTTATGAGCCTAAAACCTACTTCTTTCAACAACTCATGGTCCCCGAAAACTCTTCAACACACAAGCCTAACAACCCATGTCTTTAGCTCAATTATATTAGGTTACTCCTCAAAAAATCTCCAAAGTACATCTATGGAAGGTAGATGATAGAGTGAACATGAGAGAATGATGGCAAGAATGAATAAAAAAAATGATAATTACACTAAGTTCTCCATAATATATTTGCATGCCATTAAATTAACACTTGTGAAGTTAATAACTACATGTGCTCCAATTTGTGATACATTCCTCACTCTTAAGAACTTAGGATAAAATCAAGTCCCATGAAATTTGACGTTAGGAAATATTATTATAATATTTCCTTGGGCCTAAGCCCCCCTTGGATTATCTCCTTTTCCTAGAATCTCATCCCCCTTCCCTTCCTAGTGGAGTTTAGCCCCATCTTTTTTCTCTGTTATCTCAGTCAAATGATGTACTCACATTATCATTGTGTGTGATTACATTTTACAGTTAGCTCATTTTTACTTTAACATCTGGATCTCCATCCTAATAAACACACATGAAATCTGGCCTCAAAACATATGTACAAGGCACTATGGCCAAAAATATCCTGCTCACCAACCTATATGTAAATAAAATGGGGAGCTACCTAGGGGTATTACATTCCTCCCCCCATTTATAATCATTCTAAACAAATTATACACATGTATAATAAAAATCTTCAAAAGTATTAAAAGATGTGCACTTCTTTTGCATGGAATCATCACTTCCAAGTTTCATCCTCACGATCAGATATTAGGTCCATTGACCTTTACTATCCCTACCACTCAATTTTGGATTTTCTTGACCTTGTGATCCAATAAGCACATAATACTCCATCATACTGAAGCTCTCTTCTGTCAATGCCCGAATCACATTCCAATCAATTACATGATTATCATTAGTGCCATACCTTTTAAGCAAAGATACATTGAATACATTACAATGCACATAGATGAAGGTAGTGAAATAATGTATGTAACAAGACCAATCCTCTAAGATTTCCAAATGGCTCCACAACATGTTTCTAGCTTCAAAATTTCCTAACCAAGGACGTTGCACTTCACCTCGGGCTTGTGATCCGCGACAGATCGTTTCTAAATTCCTTCCTCGGCCTAAGAGGCTCCTACGATCCCTATTGGAACGTAATTCGACCACAGTCTCATGAAAACCCGCCATGTGCAACCTAACACCAGGTGCGAGCCTTCATCTCCATGTGACCACAACTGACCTTAGCGCTGAAAAATCTTTTCTAACTCAGAGTTCGTGGGTCAAGACCCTCGGCTCCCTTTTCTAAAACTCTCGATCCCCGAGATGGAGATAATGAAAAGGGTTCTCCTATATAGAGAGCTCTCTACAAGTTTACTCACCTACTAGGGCTTAACTCTTGCAACTCACAACTTCATGAGTTGAAGTGTTGATTCCCCCTGCTCCTCCCTTGCGAATTGTGACTCACTATAACCAATCTATGGTTTGACTCTTCAAGGTCGACATGTGTCCACCACTCACAATTCGCTTCTACTTTTCTTCAAGGCGAGCAGTGTTACTCACAACTATTATGTGGTCCTCACCTAACGGATGTGCTACATGTTCACACGATTCCTCGGCGCTCGGCACTTCCCGACTTCAGCGATCAAGGTGCAACTCCTTAATCCTCTAAAACCCCAATACATGATGTAGCAAGACGCCAAATCTCACAGCTCTCCTTCCTCCTCAATCAACAGTTCAGATCGCATCACGATCTCATGACTCGGGACTTCGTGAAACCAAGAGTTTGGTCTTCCGTCTCCGAACTCATGAACCTCGAATTTGTGAAATGATCTAGATCTCTACCTCGCCAATTGGCCCTCCAAAATGGACGGTCCTCGACATGGACTTTGACGAAGCCCTCTTCCTTTTGCTGGGCAGGAGGTTTAAACCTCGCTTATACCTTCCTCCTGATCCGATGACTATCGGTTCTTGGTGCTAGATCCGAGTAGTTCGGGGATCTATCCTCCTGCTCTCCTCCCAGGTGTCTCGGACGATTCAACATCCGCATCTTTCCTCCCAAGGCCGATTCAACGACAAATGTATCTCCTTCCCCGAAAGCACGCTTCCAAGCCTTGAATATTTTTGAACGCCTAAAGGTCAAACCTTTTGTTCTTATCCTTGAGTCCACGAATCTTAGTCTCCACCTACGCTACTCAAAACTCTTCCTCCTGAAGCTTTGTCTTCACTAAACCTCGTGCTTTCAACTCGTGACTCCTTTTGTGGTCCTTGCACACAATCGTATATTCAGATTGCTTTCTCTCAGCCAACCTCTAAGTGGGATTCGACTTTCTCCCCTCTCCTTCAAAATGGAGATTTTAAGTAATCTTTTACCTAACCTATTACATAGTATTTCTTTTAATCTAATTGGGTGAGTGTCTTCCTCCTTGACACTTCTCCTTCCTATGAACTCATACAGAGTTCTCTTGAGCACTCTATGCACTTGCTCAATGCTCACTCCTGCAAAGATTCCACAGAATCCTCAGCGATTCTTTTATCTCTGTGCCTTCCTCTACATAGTCCTACCTCCAAGATGTTTAGAAACCTTGAGGCTCTCCTTGAGTCAATGACTTTTAGTGTGCCTGAACGCTCTTTGTCTAACTCAAGTAGACCTGTAAGTGCACTTATGCACCGGCTATATAACCCACAATGTTCCGCCATGCAACCTCTTTCACAAAGCCACAAAGAACTGCACTCAGAATCAAAGACCCCAATAGACAACAATTTATGTCTATAACCTACAAATGAAAACTAACACATCTACAATATATCATCAACACATAGAGACATTAATTCATTCATGAATTTACAAACACATGAACAACAACGGTAGGAAAACTGCCTCTTTGTATTAATCAAGAATGCATGACTAAAATGTGTTCGAGCTCGGACTACAACAGAATCCCCTAGCCTCCTCTCCTATCTAACCTATTCTCTATCTCTACTCTTCTCTACTCTCCCACATCAAAATGATCTCTTTTACAAAAGGGGCTCCTTGAGCTCTTCCTCCATCCTCACCAACTCTCATTAATTTCATACATTCACTTAAATTGAATGGTTGTTCGAACTCAATCAGATATAGATCTCAACCTTACAACTATTTAAGGCACCCTTTATCTAAATCATTCATACATGCATGGCTGGGTTTCGCTTTTACAACACTTACTGCTACCTCTGTAATTTGAACAACGAGGGTCAGTGCCTCTCCTATTACTGAATGTGCTTGATGTCAGTTTGGCCATGATAGCCGGGTTTGAGCGAAGGTTCTCGTGATCATACTCCTCAACATAAAAATCGCGGAGCTCCCCAAGAGCTTCCCAGCCTGAAACCCACTAGATCCCAAACAGCCTGGAGTTGTCCATCTTCTCCATTGCTTTGTCGTTGTTGTTGCTTCTTCATCACTACCAAGTGGCGGTGTTCTCCTCTACTCAGCTATCCTTTGTTGACCACTTCTGTTGATCTGATCATCGACCTTCTGATCTCCTCAATTATCTCATATCCAACCGCCCTGTGGTCAATTTCCTTTTGGTACCGCCTTAATCGTGACTTTTCTTCCTCTAAGTTCGTATCAACGACCATGCCATATTCTTCCCATGGTTTCAATCTCACTCTTTCCAAGTAGTAAAATTCAGTTTTGCAGTGCCTTATCAATCAGTTCTTCCTCCCCCTCTTCCTCGATGCTCTTCCCGGCCGTGCATCTCCACCTTCTCCAACTTCTCCTCACTGAATTCGATTCACCTCACGCAAAACCCTCGTTGTAATCATCATCGCTCAGCCTCCCCCGGTTGAAATTTCTAAGCCATTCGCTGTATCGTTCCCTTCATAACATTCCCGCGACGCGTTTCTCATGGCGTCATTTCCTCCATTGGCTCGATGGTTCAACCAATACTACAACATCTCCAACTCCATCTCCCATGGAGTGAGCATCTTATCTACATGATCTTCTTCTTCCCTTGTCACATCTTTAGTGTCAGAGCTATATCCCTTCAACTTCCCTCGGATAAACTTCTGCCATTCTCGGTGCCCGCTTAAAACTCGAGCATTTTCTCCATCTCTTTCTCCATGACAGCCTTTGTCGGGTTGTCCTCTGCCTTCTATTGCCTTCTATTAACACACACGGTAGGTCTCTTAACTAGGCTATATGGTGGGAAATATTTTATCCTCCAATCACCGTAATGCTCTTTTTGATATTCCCTTTCACGCCTCCTCCTGCTGATCTGAATCCTACTCCGAGTTCATGAGATCTCTCACCGGGCCCCTCATCTTCTCCCCTTGCCCACTGGAAATATGGGATTTTTTCTCTGCCCACCTGGCAGCCTATGAGATCAATCGACCCCATCTCCATTATCACCGCCCACAAATGAAATCACTTCAGCTCCCCGACTTTCGTAGAGTCTCTCACTTCTTTTTCCCCACCGCAATTTGGGATTTCTCTCTCTCCCCTCGGCATGATGAGATCCTCCAAATGGCCTCATTGCTCACTGGAAACTTGAAAGTTCTCATCGCCAATTCGGCACTAAGTGAGATCATCCAACGTTCCCATCTCATTGCCCATCCAACAATCAATCCTCTTTCACGCTTTTCTCTCGGGCAGTTTCACGAGATCTTCCTGCATTCTCCTCATCAATACCAGATTCTCCCAGCTGATCATGATGTGAACCATTGTTTCACCTCTCGAGGCATTCAACATGCCTCACCATTAATAGATCTTCGGGCTGCCCTTTCTGGATAACAACTTTTGAACAAGCCACTTTGCTTTCCTCCTCTGAGGCCATTCATACACCCAATGTGTCTTTGCATTCTACTACACCCATAGTGAAAGCTCTCTTCATCTTCCTTATCTCAACGAAGTTATTTATCCATCTCATCTTTCAAATATTCTTTCACTGCGCCCATGCAAGTGCCTTCATGAGCCATCTTCTATTCCTGTATCACTGAAAACTTGTCATACTCTACAACCGTGAGCCTAACATCTCCTTGTAACCTCCCACCTGTCAGCCAGAACATGTGCACTTTTGCAACAACTACAGAGTTTCAACACTGCCTTTTCCTTTTCAGCTCTGCAAATTTGATGTGTATCGACAATCTTTCTGCTCCTGCTTTGAATTACAGGACAAACTGCTTCACCAACCACCAGAACCTCGCCCTCGAGCTGATTCTACAAGATCATTTAATTCTCAGTCAAAAGCTGCATTTCCAATATTCCTATTAACCTCAGCAACTGATCCATAGTCCTGTAAAACTGCCTCAAGCAAGAATCCTAACACTGTGCATGTCAGCCCCCATGTGACTAAATTAGCCTTGAAGCGCTTAGCCAGAATTTCACGAGTTCTGTGGGTCAAGACCCTCGACTCCTCTTTTTCAAACCTTCTATACCCGAGATGATTACAATGGTTCCTCCTCGAGTAGTGCCTCTACAAGCAACGCTGTGCTAGGGCCTAACTTCTAGCCTCTCGCAACTCACACAACTTCAAGAATCTCGCGAGTTGGAGTTTTGATTCCTCCTGCTCCTCCTTTTCAAATCCGTGACTCGTGATAAGTTAATGATGGTTTGACTTTCCAAGGTCATCAACGTAGGTCTACCCACCTCACACCTCATTCCACTTTTCTTTTTAAGAAAGTTGTTATGCCAATTGCCAACCACGCTGTCCCTACCTAATGGATGTGCCACATGTTCGCACGTAGGCCCTACATTCTCAGAGATTAAGCACTTCAGAGCCTAAAATAAATTCTTTCAAACCCCGAGTCTCCGATATGAAATAGCTCTGTGAGGTTCTGATCCAATGGTTGTTTCGTGGCTTGGATCCAATGGTCTCGATCTCTTCCTCCTCGCCTCCTTGTAACTCGAGACTCTTTTGGAAACCAAGAGTTTGTCTTCTCGGCCCCTAACTCATGAACCCCGGGAATTAAATGATCTAGATTCTCTGCCACTGCCCTCCAAATGATGGTCTCGATGCTTTTGGACTTGACGAAGTCCTTCTTTCCTTTTGTTGTTACGAGTCCCCTCACACACCTTCTCCTGGATCTGATGACTATTAATTATTGTGGTGGATCTGGACAGCTTCGTGATCTTTCCTCCTTGTGCTCTCCTCCTCGTGTGCCTCGGATCGTATTCAACGATCCATCTTTTCCTCCTGCCGCATCCAACTCACAACTATATAGCTCTCCTTCCTCTGCATGTGCTCTCTTCTGCTCTATTTTGAACGCCTGTGCTATCGGGAACCTTTACTCCTTATCCCACGACCTAATGCACTTTTAGTCTCACCTCAAGTATCAAAAACTCTTCTCTCTCGAGATTTTTTTCTACCAAAACCTCTTTGTGTGCTTCTCAATTTCTACACTCCTTTAGGTCCTGTACATAATCAAAGTATTCATCCTGTTTTCTCAAGTCAAACCTCTAAGGATTCTGGACTCCTTTGCCTTTCTCCTTTCAAAATGGAGAGAGATTTGGTACCTCTTGGCAACCTCCCATTCAAGCACTCCTTATTGAACCAACAAAGTATTTAATGACTCTCAGTATGTTCTCTCCTTCTCTTCCTTCTCCTTCTTACACTTATCCTTCCTCTAAACTCATAATAGAGTTCGTCTGTGCACTCTATGCACTTGCTCAATTCCTTGTAGAGCTTCCACAAGCCTTTAAGATTCTTTTATTCTCGCGGCTCTCCTTTGCATAGTTCTTCCTTCAAGGTATTCAACAACCTTGAGGCTCTCCTCCTGAGTCAATGACTTCCTCCGTGTGCTCTTTCTCCACATCTTTGTCTAATCAAGAGAGTAGGAATTAAGTGCACTTCTATGCACTGCTTATTAACTCAAGATGCTCAGCTATGCAACTGCACTAAGCTACAAAGAACTTTGCATCTGTAATCAAAGACTCCTAAATAAAATAAATTTTGATTTATGTCTCAGAATTTTAAATGCAAATCCACACACATATACAACATATCAATAAATGCAGATATTCATTCATAATTCACAAAACACATGAACAACAACTCCGCAAGAAAACTGACTGCTTTGTATTAAATCAAGAATTGACATAGCTGTGCTCTGAAGTTTGGACTACAATGGGTCTCTCTTTCACTTCCTCTCATTCCTACCTCCAGTTATATTTCTTTATTCTACTTTCTTTTACTTCCCATGATACAAAAGGATCTTTTGCTAAAAGTAAATTCTCCTTGGAGCTCTTTTCCCTCCATCCCTACCAAACCTCCTCACACAGCTCTGCATTCAATTACATTGTTCTGGTTGTTCTAGTCCGGGACCGGGGATTTTAGATCTCTACAAATTATGCACTCCTTTTGCTTCCAGCCCTGCACACATGCATGGCTTTTGTCTCTTTGACCTTACAACATTTGTCACAATTTCTGTAATTTGAACAAATCTTAGAAGGGTTGTGCCTCTCCTTCCATTGAATGTGTGTTTGATGTCGGGCCGGTCAAGGCATATTTGCTTGATGTGATGCTCAGATCAGTATCTCCTCTTGGCCTTAAATTTCAATAACACATGGTCAACCACTTAAATTTTCAGATTTTTCCTTATCTATATATAAATTTTCTTCCCTTCATGGAAAGCCTTGAAGTTATGCTTAATATTCACCAACTGTTCCCCCATTTCTCTAAGAAATTTTGTCCTAAATCCACTCATTTTTTCTATTCATTGGATTGTCCTAGCTCATTGCGTGTTGCAATTTCTTCCACAAAGTGGCTGAATTAGCCTGTTTAAAGATGCTTCATAGTAATTATTGTAAGTAAACTCTAATAACCTAGGTTGTCTTCCCATTTTGATGGTTTATCCATCACATTGGCATATCCTTAGGATATCTTCAATCACTTGATTGAACCTCTTTTTTTTTTCCCATCTGAATCTAGATTATAGGTTGTTCTAAAGTTCATATTTGTCCCAAATCCTTTCAATAACCCCTTCCAAAAAATTGATGTAAACTTTAGATCTTTTGCTAGACAATTGTCTTAGGCACAGCCCATGTAGCCTAGCAATTTCTTCTCATAAAATATCAGAATGTTTCCTACCTTGTGAATGATCTTCATAGTAATAAAATGAGCGTCCTTAGTAAGTTTATCCACTTTCATCACCATGATAGAATCATGTTTCTTGCTGTTCTGGAATATTAGTGATGAAATTATCAGCACTTCCTATTTCCATTTTGGAATGGGAAATGATTGTAGTAAACCCGTTGGGTGTCTATGCTTAACTCTTTGACTTTTTTGACACTCCAAACATCTAACTATATAATCCCACCACTTCTTTATTCATACCTAGCCAATAATATTGGTTCTTGATACAGTTCCAACTGTCTTTGGTAAACTGGTGTCTAGCATAAGGCACTTAAGTGTATTTCTTTACCATAATTTTTTACTATTGAAAATTAAGAATACAAACTTTTCTCTTGTACATGAGGATTCCAAACTTTCTCAACTCATAATCCTTTATTTTCTACTACAAATTACCTTCATGTAATTTTTCCTTTATCTCCTTATATACCATTGATATGATTTTGTAGCCTCTAAAAATTATGTCCCTTCAAAACCAGAGATATGCACATGCTAATGGTTTTAGCATACAATTCATGCACTCTACTATTGAGTGCATCAACCACCTTTTCCACTTTACTCATATGCTTAGACAAGTCATACTCACTTGGGAATTCCAACCACCTATCTTGTCTAACATTCAATGTTGTTGTTCAAATGAAATATTTCACTCACTACATGGTCTCATTCTCAACCAAATATTTTCCCATGATAAAGCTCAATCTTTAAGGCATGTATTATAGATACCAATTCCAAGTCATGGGTATCATAGTTCCTTTCATGTTATTTTAACTTCCTCGATTCATAACATATCACATGCCCATTTTTGGATAAGGATTCCTCCAACACCTTCTTTGCATGCATCAATTCACATAATGAAATCCTCAGTGGGATAAATAATCTTCAATATTGGTGCACTAATCAATAAAATTTCACCATTGAAATCTTCTTTGCAATAAAATCATTCAAATGACATAATCTCTTCTTTGTAAATATGTGATTGGGTGTACAATATTTGAAAATCCTTCAATGAATCTTTTATAATTCCCAGAATACCATGAATGATGTCACTTGTACATTCTTCAGACTTTCCTACTATTTTAATGAATTTTATCCTTTCGGATCCACAACTTGTCCCTTATTTTGAAATGATATGGACCAAATAATGTATATGCCTATGGTAAAATTAGAATTTGATCAACTTTGCATAGTTAAACTGATAAGCAATTTCACGTACTCTTGTAACACCATCCTCAAGTGCTTCTCATTCTCTTATTCATACTTAGATTAAATAAGCATGTCATCCAAAAATACAATAACAAACATATATCATATATATTTGAGACAATTCATTAAACACATGAAAACAACTAGCGCATCTGATAACCCAAATGGCACCAAGATGGAACTCACATGGACATACTTTGTTCTAAATGTTGTTTTTTGATGTCCTCTTCTTTAATTCTCACCTAGTGATAACCTAATTTGAGGTCTATTTTGGAGAACACCTTAGAATATTTCAAATTCATCAAAATATCACACCCCTAGAAAATTATATTTTTCTTCACCCACACCTTATTCTGTTGATGTCAATGAAAAGCCCCAATGTTCCATCTTTCTTCTTCACAAGTAACATTGTTGCACCCCAAGGTGACACACTTGAGTATATATACCCCTTCTTCAAAAGTTACTGAGTTGCATCAGATCTCCCTCATCTCTTTGTGTACTCATCCTATATGAGTCTTCTGGACATTGAGGATGCCCTGTAGACCAAAATTAATGGTGGAAATCTGCATCTCTTTGGTGGAAAAACCTGATTTTATTAAATACATATTCAAACTCTTTTAGGATTGCATAACATTCAATATTCTATAACTTGTATGCTTAGTTTCCTACTCAATATGAGCTACAAATAATTGGAACCCTTTTTTTGAAAATCTTCTTTAGCTATAAGGATGAAATTTATTTGATAGTTACATCCCTTGGAATACCTTGGAACACGCCCAAATTCCCTTCTTCATCCAAAAAAAGTAAATGCATTATTATAATATTATATGACAACATGATGACTTGTTCACCAATCCAGCTCACTAGGTAACTACATTCCAAAGGTATGTTATTCAATATTCACTGTACTCAACCCATTCATTTCCATTATACATGGCTTGACCATATCATTAATTTTTCTCTTATCTCATGTAGATAGTTGCACCATCCAAGGATGCCTAATATTTACTTCTTTGAAATGAAATATTTCCACTATCTTAAGTGTTGGCTGTGGAGCCCTAGATTATCTTCCCCATTCAGGGTCCTCGCTTTCTACCATGGTTTGCACTTGAAGTATTTACACACTATAATTATGTACACTCTTCCACTCGAGGGAGTGCAGAGGGGGTACTCCCTTCCCCAGTGGTCCTAGGGGGCTATCCCCTAATAGGGTCTGCAAAGCCCCCAGAAAAAATTGCCTTTGTAAAAGTATATTGTATTTCATCAGAATCGACCGCTCATTATGTAACGCCGCAGCATCTAATGGTAGAGATTATGTTAGTGTTTTTTCCTAGAAGGTAAACCCTCTTTGAGAGGGTAATGTATTGTGGCTATGGATGGGTGAATATTGTATTCTCAGAGAGGGAGACCAGAGAGAAAGAAGAGGAAGCATACTTACCAGTTATAGGTCAGATCCCTTCATTTGTTTGATAATAATAGATAAAGGAAGGACCTGGCAATTTCTCTGGTGGACGTAGCCCACACTGGGTGAACCACGTAAATATGTGTCTCTCTTGTATTGTGTGTCTTCTATGTTTTGTTTCTGCATTTGTTTTATTTTATTGCTCCGCGGTCCTGTTTTTTCTAACATTAATATCTAGATAACTATGACTAGCTCCTGAATCAATTAAAATATCAATGGGTTTTTATTTTTATTTTTTTATCTTACCCTCCACTTCAATCATGGGAGATTGAAACTCATCTTGTTTTTTATCCATGGATGCATAGATCCTTGGCACATTTATGCCCATTTCCTCCACTGCATCAAATTGTTCTACATTGTGAGAAGTCCTCACTTTAGCACCTTAATGAGGGAAATCTATGTACATGTGATCTACCTCACAACCCCAACACTTCATTGGTTTCTTACTTGGTATTTTCCACATTGTCTTTGTCATTATGGGATCCTTGGAAGTTGGTTGTCCTTGATAATTATTTTTGAAGAATAGTGGCTTGGTCCCCTTCTTACTTTTCTTCATCTTCCCTTTCCTCTTATCTTCCCAAGCCTTCTCATAAGTAGGTATTCCTCTATTCCGATCATAGGGACACTTGGATCTCCTTATAGTTTCCTCCAATTTCTTGGGGTCATCATACTATATGTTATCACGGATAAATGATGGCTTCCCACTCATGTACCTATGAATTTTAACTTGTTCATCCTTGACGAAAGGAACATATTTAGTAGCTCTAGTAATCTCCTTTCATGCTCATCTATGGTCATATTCTCAAGCTTAAGTTCAAATAAATCCTTCATTTTCTTATCATAATAACTCTTGGTTAGGTAATTCTTTTGAAAATATCTCTTGAGCTCCCTCCAAGTAATTTTATTCTCATCAATGTGTTGCACTTGCACAAATGAGTTCCACCACATTGATGCTTTTCCCTTGAGTTGGTAGATTGCAATTCTCCCTTCTACTTATGAGGAGTAATTATGTAACTAAAAATACTTCCTCATTCCCAATATCCAGTTTTCTGCATGCTCATATTTATTATGCTAATCATCAAATGTAGGAGTCTTGATATTATTCATCTCTCCTTGTAGCTCATCTACTCCATACCTCTTCATATGCTTCCTGACATGAGATGGAATTGAACTATTGTTTTCTCTCCTAGATGAATGCCTTGGTGAGTGATGATGATGTATATCAACAATTCTTTTATCATGAGACCTATGAATTCCTGACTTTCTTGACTTTGTCTCATTATCCATTTTCTTCTCTCTTTTGTCCAAGATCTGTAGCAACTTGATGTTGAAGTCATCTTGTTGCTATTTGTATTTCATAATCCTCTAGTTATCAACCTTATAACTTTGTACATATTTTTGTAGGCTCTTGATGGTCTCCACCAAGTTCATGCTTTCTTCTTATGCTTCTCCATGACCATTTGATTATGTCCCGACATTACCCAAGCGAACATACAATCCTCTGATTTCATCCTCAGGGTTGTAATTCATCTATGCAGATCCCATGAATATGATATTTATGTTGATCCTATTATGATTTATTTGCTGTCAACTATGCAAAATGTGTAGGAAATAGGATTTGTTAGACTAAATAATTTAACAAATATTTAAATATTATCCACCATTCTACATTTTTAAATACACTAGAATTATTCTTTATGAATTCTTGTGAATTATACTAATCAATTCACATTTATGGGTGCATACATGGAATCATCTTTTTAATACCTTTCCAATGAATGATTTCTTGCTCAATTATGATTTATGATCATAAAGTTATGGTCCTTTGAATATTACCCAGTTACTCCCTTTATACATTTTATTATTCTATGTGTAATTTGATCCTTTTTCTTGCATCCAGACACTACCCTTTTGATATTTTGTTAGAATCTCAATTGGGTATCTTCATGAGCTGCCTTTGAACAATCTGACCAAGTTTCACCTTAATATGAGCTCCAGGATACTAGATATAGCCTACTGAAGTTTAAGGCCCATTTATAGTTTTAGCCTTGAATGCTACATGTGTATTCTACGTCCTCCTATGCAATTCATGTACCTAAAATATTAATTAAACTCCATGAATATATTCTATGGTTCAATATGTTTCCATAGACTGTTATACACACCAACCACACTGAGAGGGGGGGGGTGAATCAGTGTGAGGCTCTTTTTACACTTCTTACAAAACTTTAGTTAGCAACACCTTCAAACATATTATTCATTTATAATTAGTTAATTCCATGTATCAACAACATTCATCAATAAGGGAGAACTATAAGACATCACCATAATCAACACAAAGATTACTAGTTATATATGTAAACTTTTTGTATTATGTGTTACAGGAGACTACAATCTCAGGTTTTTATCAACATCAACTTAAAAGCAATAAAAATCCAATAGAGTACCAACTCTACATACAAGACCCAACCTGAATATCTCAGAACCAACCAAGATGTGAGGAATCCAACCCTCAAGTACAACACCCAGGTTGTAGACATAAATAATCTATCAAATGTACCACCACACCTTCAAAAATAACCCGCCACAATAATTTGTCACATCAACCTCATCAACCAAATCAATGTTGATATTATGGTATTTGTGGGAGGTATTAACCTCTACATGTAACCCTGGCGAGACTAGAATATTTCGAGAAGCAAGATAAACCCTAAAACGTTGGATAATAACCCTAGGAGACAAGTCGACTCAAGAGAATATTTATTATTAAGTTATTAGCCTCCAGGAAGAGAAGTTGTCTTAGTTAGGTGACTTGGATTAGTATAAATAGAGGGCACTAGAGCTCATTTGTACACACTCTCTCTGTCACAACTACTTAAGACCAGTCGTGCACAAGTTTGGAGAGGAGATGCAACTAGCATTTTCGGTTTTGGGTTGGACTTTATCTTGTTTATGGTTTGGACTTTCTTCTTGGTATGCTAGCTCTGGAAATATGTATGCTACCTTGATTGGCTATTGGTTCTAGGGTTTGATTCCATAATTATTCTCTCTATCAAGGTTAAGGTGCTCGGGGGTGGAATTTGTGCCTATGGCTCGGTGACAATATTGAGATATTGTCTATGGTGAAATGAGCACACCTATTATTCTAACAAGTTATGGTCCCACACTATCTTTAGACGGTCTAGCTTCTCGAAGATAGATTGGGAGGCTTTTCTCAGTTACAGCTGCAGTTGCAGTCAAAGTTTTTCTACAACAACGAAACCCTAACCCTCTTGTTAAGGCACCTTAAGTGAAGATATTGACATAATTTTTGGATAGCCTAGTGCGCCCTATTCTAGCTCACCTCCTAGTACTCTCAGTAAGCCAAGACGTAAATTTTTAAGTTTTGGTCAAATTCAAAGGTTGACCAAGTCAAAGTCAAAGGTTTACCAAGTCAAAGTCAAAGGTTGACCAAGTCAAAGAAGTAATTACTTACTCTATGAAGTAAAAAAACAAGTTAGAAGGGGCTTATAACTTTAGATAATGGAAGAAAAGGATTGACCTCATCCTTTCCAAGAATAAAGTTTTGGATCTCATGAAAGGCAAGATCATGGAACCATAGTTTGAAGTGGGAAAAGAGAAGGAACCTCGGAACATTGCAGTTAGGAAGAAGTTCAAGGACAATGAAATCAATTCTATGAGTATCATAGTGGACTTTGCAAAATACCTCTTGATACCCTAAATTTATCATCTTGACTGATCTAATAAGATGTATGATATCCTAACTAAATTCTTCTCACTCAAAAATATTGGACAGGTAATGAGTCTGAAGAATGAGCTCCCTGACATAGAATGAATGATGATGATGTCATAACATCATACTTTGTGATAATATCTCATTTTAGATATCAAATACAAGTTATTGAAGAAATTATTTCAAGGAACTGGTAAATATAGTACTCAACATCCTTCCCAAGACATGGGATGCATTTGTTGCAAGCTTGAACACAAGAAAGGAGTATCTCACATTTGAATGACTTTTGACTTCTGTTCACAAGGAGAATCAAGGTTTAGCACAAAAGAGAAATCCCAAAATAAATATGATGATCAAGCCTTCACAACAAAATTCAAGAATTTCAGAAATAAGAGGAAGTTTGTCTTAAGGAAGGAAACAAACGAAGCAACAATTGTCGAAGAAAAGGAAACCTCAAAGAAAATTAAGCATGATGAAGTAGAAATTTTCTTCTAGTCAAGGGAACAATATTATTTTATAACATAGTTCTTGTACATACCATGTTTACATAATTCCTATACATATCATGCATATATATTTCTTACAAGATAAGATGATCAGTGAAACAATACCTATGGATGAATAACAAGATAAGGATTTCTATGACTACAAGTCAAGTAATGTACATGAAAAGGATGAAGTACGTTGAAAATATTTGGTGACAAATTCCCGAGGAATATAATATATAAGTAAAAACTACCATATAGGTCGAAATCCGAATCAAAATTGAAGAGACCCAGAAAGAGTCATACCAAAAAGAAGTCAGTAATTAATAGGAAACTAGAATAAGACTTGTGACACTTTATACAAAGCAATAAGGATGTAGAAGGAAGCATGGACTCTCTTAGATGAAGGGAGATGATTGCATAATTCCAAAAGAAGAGCATGCATTCATGCATGAATCCATGATTAGGAGGGAAATAATCCAAAATGATATGATCCATTAAATAATCCATGAATATTATGAAGTATCTTCCCATGTTCCCATTGAAAGTAGAATCCATGATAAACAACACGCGATCAAAAGAATACTTATTCAAGAAGCTTTGAATATCCTTGGTTGTCCATCTACATTTATGATCCTATGATGAAAAGAAGAAGTTGGAACCTTATGAAGGGAAGGGAATAGAATATATAGAATATTCCATGGATTCAACATTGAAGATGAGGAAGAACACAAATATTCCAATAAAGAAAGAAAAGTCAGAACAACTAATTGAACAAGTTATTATACCGAGAATCATAAGAATACGAGCTTGGTTTGAACCCACTAGAAACAATAAAGAAGAAAAAATTGAAGTTGTGATGAAGAACAATATATGTAAGAAAATGTGAAAAAGACTTATAAATGGAAGCATTGCGAGATTCATAACTAGAGGTTCTTCCAGAAGGATGGAGAAGACTATGAAGGAATCTTGTTCCAATAAACTAGATATACCTCTTGTAGTATCCATGTAAAAGATTGTTCTTCCCAATAAAGAAAACTGAGAAAGAAGCATATACTAGAAAGAGACCCATGTATGGAGATAGAAGAATACCTTGTATGTATTGAAGCAACTTGATGCAGAGTATCTCATATACAACATAAGCGTGGAGAAAACTTCATATGACAAACAAAGTGTATCAGAATGGTTATTCAAAAGTTTGGGATGATGGATTTCTATCCATGATGACATATCTGAAGAAGTTGAGAGAATCTAATCTAGTAGACCCATCTCTGTATCAACAATTGATTGGCCCGTTAGTGTATTTGGAAAATACTCAACCGGATATTTTCCTTGTGGAACGTTTGAGTTATGATATACAGTTTCATGGATTTATCGAGTGTAGTTGACATAACAAATGCTACTTGGATATGTTTCAATTTGAGCTTTGTCATGATGTCATGGGTTAGCAATAAACAAAAGTTTGTTGCACTCAACACTACAGAATAAAAGTATATTGCAACTTGTGATGCTTGTACATAAGCAATGTGGGTCCATAAGTTGGTTTCTAGACCGTCTGATTAGGTGATGAATTCAACCATGATATATTGTAATGATTAGAGCCATATGAAGCTTTCAGAGAAATCGATGTTCCATGACAGGACAAAGTACATTGAGATCAAACATTATATTCTCCATGATAAAGTCCAGAAGAGAGAATTGGTTCTCTAGTATATCTCCATAGATAACCAGATAGAAGATATTTTGGTAAAGCCTTTGTCCAAGATGAAACGTTTGCATACTTAAGAGATAATTTGGGGCTCATGGAGATGATTTATTTATTGGAAAAGGATGTGATTACTCCCAGGTTGGGAGGGAGCATTGATATGTTATTTATTTAAGGATAATCATTTTCTAGTTTGAAATTTTTTCCAGGATCGGTAGTTCCTTTCCAGTTCGGAAAGTGGTTTTAGATTTCTGATGGAAAGCATTTTCTAGTTTGGAAAATGGTCCAGATCGGACTGTCATTTTCATAATGAAAATGGTCTGATAGATTGTTTATGTACCACAGACAATGATTTACCTTGTGGCCAGTGTGGGGGAATGGTATAGGACAATCATTCTTCTTGGTAGTAACTCTGAGTAGTGGTCAAGTATAATGGTCCACCTCATCGGGCAACCATTCTTTTGAAGTTCACAATTGTGAGTAGTTTCAAAGAATGGTTTTCTTTGGAGGTTGGTGCAGGACAATCATTTCCATTAGGAAATGGTTTGGATAGTCATTCCCTAGGGTAGAATCATTCTCTTTGGGTTTCACTGTGATTAGTGTCGGAGGAATGGCTCAATCAGGTGAATAGTCCAGGTTCATCAATCATGAACATGAATTCCGTAGGGCAGGCTCATTCTCTCCAGGTTGCTCTATGATTAGTGCTAGAGGAATGACCCAGTTAGGTGAATGGTCCAGGATAAAAAATAAGGGACACTTATTATTTTATCCTTGGGAAGAATAGTCCAGATAGCCCATGGCTGATGTTTTACTTTCTTAGGGTAGATGCTCTTCTAGATATCACAGATGTGAGTGGAATAATGGCACATATGACTCAATTTGTATCATGATATTGTTATGCAAGTTGATATAAGATGATATGATTGTTGTGGAGACTGCATGTCTATGGATAGTAGTTGTATTCTACTGTGGCGGATGTTTTCCAATGGTTGTGACTATGTGTCACTGGTTAGTAGCCATGTGCTACTAGGTGTGGTTGTGTACCACTGGATAGTAGTTTTTTACTACTCTGGATAGATGCAATTGTGTTCTATTGAATGCCATTGTTCTTTGCCATAGAGACTACCACTAATGTTGGAGATAATTTACATCTAGATGGATTCAATATGCTGGTGGAAAGACACTCTCCCTGTGGAAAATTGTCCAGGATAGTAATTCTTATAGGACATATGTCCGGAGTAGAAGAATAGTCCTTGTAGTCCATGGCGTGGCTTCTAGCATCTATTGGAACAATTATTCTTCTAGGACATATGTCTAGACTAGAAGAATGGTTCTTGTATCTATTGGATTACTGAGAGGGGGGGTGAATCAGTAATAATGTAATTATAATCCTTTTCTTCAAATGTTATATCAATGTAGAATTATTATCCAATAATGAGCAGTAATAAATAAACAATCACACACATACACAATACGGTGTTTTCATTGAAGCAAATCGGGGAGAAAACCGAAATGCTTTTCTTATGTGTCTTGAAGAATTACATTCATTGGAAGAATAAACTTCCTTTTTTTCAAGCTACTCGAAGGAGGCTCCAACCCCTAGTTTATCAATTTACAACTGAGGGAAGCTCTAACTCCCAATTCTGCATTTCTGACCAGGAAAGGGCTTCTAGCCCCCAATGTTCTGGCTACAATAGAAGGTGGCTACAGCCACCTATCCTTGCCTGTCTTGCCACCACAAGTAGAAGGGGAATGATGGAACCACTTTCACTATCACTATGAGATATGCAGCTATAAAGTACCAATAAATGTGAACCATGCATCGGCACAGTACAAACAGAGTGCATCCAACCATGCACCAGCTTTGTAATCAACTTTGTACCATAAACAAGTGCAGCACAACCCATGTACCAAGTATGTTACAATCATGTGTCAAATACTCATCAACTATAAGATCATCAATATGTACCAACATCATCAACTATACACTTCATGTATGTGTCAACTCATCAACTATTTGTCTCAACCATGTACTCCAACATGTGCCACAACCAAAGCCCTCATCAATTTCATCATCCAAATCCTGATTTGTAGCTCTGTAATAGACACGGTGTATGTAGTCACATTCCCTGCAAACCTTCCTTAACTTTTAAAACAAGAGACCCCAACATTTTCATCAAACTTTCTTTTAGTCTCCCGGCCTTTTCGTTTTTGGTTTAGTCAACAAACCTAACTTGAGTAATCATAACTTTTGAACCTGTAATGTATAAAGATCACAAAATTGATGAAAATGTTCTTCAATGTGTTTTATGAAATTCCTCCAATTGGCACTACTTGGAACCTCTCGAAAAGGAGTTATAGCAAAATGACATACCTTGTTGAATTAAACTATTCACAGAAGCGACCTTGTAGAAGCGTGCCCCACAAAATGTTTGATGAAATAATATGGAAACTATTAAAACATAATAAATACTGTACCCTAACCAACACATTTGGTCTCACACTGAATTTTGGATCTGTTATGAAAGTTATGATGTTTTTTACACGAAACACCAATTTTGACTAGTTTGGGTTACGTACAAACCCTATTTTCCACATGGTGTAACTCCAAAAATACAACGACCCAAAGCTGAATTTTTTAATACAGATACTTGGATATGTTTTTCTCACTTTCATAGCAATTCCAGGGTCTGAATCATTATATAAAAAAATTTATGACGAAAATGGTGAGATGGCTTGAAAATAACATGCAGCAAGCTTCTGTCAAAGAATTTATCCTTCCTTGCATTTCAGCCTTCTTTCTTCACTTTCTCCTTGGAATTTAGGATTAGATATCATTTTATACCTCAAACACATATAGATATTCAATATTCTCAAGTGTGATTCAAATGAGAGCCTTGCCTCTTATTTATACTCTCAGTAGCTTCCTTAAAAACATCTTCTAGGTCATGATTCTACACTTTCCTTATTTTAGGGTTGGGTCACTTCTAATTTCTCCATTAAAATTATTATTGAAATAATTTATTTTGTATTCAATTTGATTATAATACACTCATCACTTCACTTTATTATTTACCTTTTAAAATCTCTTAAACCACTTTGATTACTTTGACCTTTTGGGGCTTCTAGATGACATATAGAGGTCCTCCAACCGGTAGGCCATAACTCTCAAGCAAGTAGGATTTATGTGACGTTACGCATACCACCATAAATGGAATGACATGTAATATCCATATAGAATAGTATTATCACAGAAAATATATCATAACTCATGCAATTTACCCATCAAACAAACTTGGGTCCCATTACCCAAACACGGTCTCCAACTTCTCATGGCCACAACTCTATAACCATGAGGAATTATTGACGTTCCACATACCCTTTGGAAATGAAATGACAAGCACTATCCATCTAGGATATTTTCCTTGAAAAATTCACTTTCCTTCATCTCATTATTCACAATTAAGCATGGGTTCTCTTATTTGCACAAAGCATCTTCATTGAGGAGCTTTCACCATAAGGGGACCACTTTGGAATTCATCCATATTTACTTCTTATCAACCATGAAAAAAATAATGGAGTCATATTTACATCAAACACTATTGGGTCCATTACCCAAACCTTTTGTGCTTATGGGTCTTTCTTCAAGGGTTGACATCAATGACAACCAACCTTAATCAACAATCTCCTTTGGCATTGATGGCAACACTCGTCCCAATTTCTTGAAATCATATCCTCCTTGCTCCCCACGAGCAATGCCTCACACATCCTCTACATCATTAAAATCTAATCCTCTGGAACCATTGCCTCACGTCCTGCATCTTATAAATCTCGCCCTTTGTCATCAATGGCAAAGGTATCTTTCCATCGGGGCTACTCACAGTGGTGTCTCTTATGGGTGCTTCTAGTGTACATCTAAGACATATAAGATAAGCATTCAAAAGCATTCATTTTGGGGTAGAAATAAATCCAAGTCTTTGTGGAAGGAATATTCAAAGGCTTCAGGTAGATGGTTTTGTAAATATGTAAGCACTTGTTCTTTGTGCTTACATACTCCTTTCGATGTTCTTTACGCAGCTTATGTTCCGTAGAAAGTGATACTTGATTGAAATGTGTAGTCTTGGAGTGCATCAGGGTTTTCGGGAATCTTGATGGCACTTGTATTATCACAATATATTGGAATGAATCATCATACTCAACATGTATATCGTCAAGTTGTTTCATCCAAAGAACCTGTACAACATGTTGTTGCTGAAACATACTCTGCCTCGGATGTAGATATAGATCACCAGATGATTGTTTCTTGCTTAGCCATGATACCATTAATCACCCTAAGTAGAAACGTTATCCAGCGGTCAACGTCGATCATCAATACAACTGCCCAATCTGCATGCAGTGTAGGCCATAGGTGATAGATCTTTTCTTTGAATACTATAATCCAAACTCTTATGTTCCTTTAGGATATCTAAAAATCCTCTTTCTGCTAATACAGCCTTGAGTTCTATTTAATTCTTTTGCTTGAAATGTGCCACTAATCCAACTTCTACATTACATCACAGTGGATGCTATCACATATAGTAAACAACCAATCATTGACCTATATTGCCCTCGATGGGCTTTGGATCATCATCTTTTCTCCAACACAGAAATTTGGTATTGCATGAGTGATAACTAGTTTGCAATCTTCCATTCGAACCTCTTTAGCATTTTCTCGATATCTGGGTTTGAAATAAAATTCATGGTTGCTTTTGGCGTGTCGAAGCCCTAGGCGAAGGATAGTTCTCCAAATGGCCAGCATTTCAAATTCCACTCTGCGCTGTCTTTACAAATTTTGTCTTAACTTTGTCATCATCACTACCAAAAATAATATCATCAACATAAACTTCAATCCAATAAAATATTAGCAGCTTACCTTGATGTAGGGTTGTTGTCTACACTTACTTTTGAACCACCAGCACTTTCGCGGATACTTATCAGTCACGGGTACCATGTATAGAACTGTTTTAGGCCATACAGGCCTATTTAATTCCACACACATAGTCACATTGTTTTCGATGGCCGAAATCATGCAGTTTGTTCAATGAATATTCTTCAAGTTCCCCGTTTAGGAAAGATGATTTTACGTCCATATGACATAATTTAACATTTTTGGAGCAAACATAAGCTAAAAGCAAAACAAAATTGCTTCCATTCTGGCATTTGGGGCATATGTCTCTTCAGAGTCGATTCCCTTCAATCGTGCATATCCTTTATGCAATCTAGCTTTTGTTCCTTGTAACTTTGTCCATCTTCATTCAATTTATTCTGACCATTTTTTGTGCGATCACATTCTTATTCTTTGGTCTTGGAACCAATTCAAAGTGTCATTTTTCTTTATTTGATCAATTCTTCATCCATGGCCTTATTCAAAATTCATCATGGCGGCTATACCAAAACGGTTTGGTTCAATTCTTGAGATAAAGAGTGCTAGGTGTGTTCCATTTCTAGTGAATGGATTTTTCTTGTCCCTAGTTTCAACTTCTGCATCTTCGTTTCCAATAATATGATATGAAAGATGATTCTTCTTGGCCTCGTTTGCTAGGTGCCTTTGGGAGATACTTGTTGAACTTGCTCTTCTACTTCCTGTCAGTTCTCTTCATCTTCATCTTCATTTTCCCCTCTTCAAACTACTTCTTTTCATCTTCTTCTTCGAAGTTGTTCCATTAGTTGTTTTATTCTTTTCTTTGATTAAATTTACTGTCTGTTTCATCAATTGTTACATTATTACTTTCCACAACTTTGTTTAATCTTAAGATTGTAACACTTAGTATGCTTTCCTTATGAATTCGAGGTAACCAACAAAGTATTCCTTTATCGACATAGAGTCAAACTTTCATTTGCCATCTTACTCTTTTGATGTAGCATTTGTTTCTAAAAACTTCTGAAGTGCTTCACATTTCTTGATCTTCCTTTCCATAGTTCGTATGGAGTTTTATCAATGTTGTTTTTTGAGCATTACTCTGTTTTGGCGGCTTGTTGTATGCACTACACATGTGTCCAAAAAATATCAATCAACTTTGAATCCATTATCATTATTCGAGGCATTTCCTATCTTGTCCTATTTCTTTCTTTCAACAACTCCAAATTACGGTGAAGTGTCCTAGCGATGAAAAGAATTTCCTTTTATTTTCATGATTGCTGAGATAGTCCATAAATTCCTTTGAGGTGTATTCTCCTCCATTATCGATCTTAAGCATTTGATTCTTTTATCCATCTCATTTTCAACCATTTCCTTGTAGATCTTGAAATTTTCAAAACTTTCTGTTTGTTCTTGAGAAAAACAAACTACGGTCATTCTTGTATAATCATCAATAATAACATAAAATATCTCACCTTTAAGCCTTTTGTTGTGGATTGGTCCAACTAGATCGGTATGCACAATTTCAGTGGTTTTGTTGTTGAATATTCCTTTAGTTGAACTGGTCTTTGTTTGCTTTCCTTGTTGGCAATGCTTGCATAAAGTGTTGAGTTGGTTTTCATGATGGGGCATTTATCTGATAGCTTCTCTTTTGTTGACTTTGACAAGGTTATCAAAATTATAACATGTGACCCATTCTTCTATGCCATAGCCAACTTTCATCTTCCTTTCCTGAACAACACTTTTTCATTTCCAATTTAAGCTTAACACATATATGTTGCTAAAGTTCTTGCTGGTATGGCGACCAATTTCCTGAACCTTCTTTTTTCTTATCTTACACTTTTGTGGTCGAAAGTAACTTTATGACATTGGTCACACATTTGAATCACACTTAAAGGTGTGTTTCATATCTTCTACTAGTAGAATATTTTTGCCTTTTCATTCTTGTTGTGTCCCAATTCGGGTATGCAGCTTTTCAATGATTTTGGATGAATCATCATTTTCAAAGGATCTTGATCCGTCTCTTTTTTTCTCTCGGCAATGTAAGGAACTTGTCTCTATCACTGTCATGTGTTTTGAACATTCAACATACCAACCCCGTTTCTTCTATTTAGCTTGTAGAAGCGTCTTCATTGTTATATTGATCTGCTTTCTTATCCATGTCATTTTAGAGATTCTTGTTTGTGACTGTTGAGTTCTTTAGGAGGGATTATCGTGCAATTTTTTGGCCATGTGTCCAAAATTGTTACATTGTAACATTCCACTTAGGTGCTCAAGGATTCAAACATGTTGTAACTTCTTCTCGTGTTTCACTAGGTCTTCTAACTTGAATAATCCCAGCACATGTATGTATGGCTCTCCAGTAGTTATTGTTCTTGTTGTTAGCTCTACAATTTGCTTTATGTCCAAAATTATTACAAGCATAACATAAACCAAAAATATAGTTTGATACCTAATGTTTGAAGATCTTATGAAAGGAGGAGCTCTTATGGATCCTTCTTCTTCTTGAGGCACATCTGTCATTTGTTGATTCTGAAATGCAAGATCTTCTCGGTGGAGAGTGTCCCTGTAATCTTCCTTGTATATCTTTTTATCCCTTGGATTGTTTTTGCATAAATTTTGGATTTGTTTTCTAGCTCGTTGTTTTGGAGCTTGATCCTTTACCACATTTGATTGTATCAAAGTTTGGACTTGTCAATATGAGATTTTTTGGCTGATAATGTCATAGAGAACTTTTGAGCTATTCTAGATATTTTCTTTTGAATATCCTTTCTTAATTAGCGACAATCTGCAGCTTCCGGGTTTCCAATGATCCATCTTTTCCTTCTAAAATTTTGTTCTTTGATGCTTCTTCAATTCTTTTATCTTATTCTGTTTGAACCTTCAATTTGTAATCATTGTTCTAGTTCTTGAGTGTCTTTTTTTCTTATCTAGTTAAGCATAGTTTCTTGTTTTCTTCTTTTCTCGTATAACTATGGCACTCGTTAATTCTTCTCGAAGTCAACTTCTTCCTCTTAGTTCTTAGCGTCCTCGTATTCTTCTTGAGTCTTCTTTATCGAGTCTTCTACTACCATGAATAAACCTCTCCCCGTTTCAACATATTTGACTTCATCTTCTGTCGATGATGAGATGTCTTCTTTAGTGCAAGTTTTTTTTTCTTGAAAACTTTCTTTTGTAGTTCTTTACCTTTATATGTTTGTCGCCTTTTGGTAACCTTCATCATTTCTCTTTTTTCTTATGAGGACATTTGTTGGAAAATGACCATTACCATCTGAATTAAAACAAATTAAAGGAAGCTTACCTACCCGTACCCTCTGGTTGGTTTCCTTTTTTAGTCTTTTGATGAAGTTGGCCCTTCTTCATCATCTTCATGGGGCGTCGTTGTTCTTTGCTACTTAATTCTTCTTGTTCCTTTTTCTTTTGCTTTTTGATCTTTTTGGATGCTTTGAAGAACGCTTCTTTTTTGTCCCGGATTTTCGTTAGTTCTCATCTCCTTATCTTGTGAATATTCCATGTAGTTCGTCCATGCCTTATTGAGTTTAGATATGATCTTCTTCTAGTTTTGATATCATAGGGTTGAATCTCATAGGGAAGAGATCTTATTACCTTTGAACAATTCTGAGATTCTTTGATTTCTTCTCCCAATCCTATGATTGCATTCAACATTTCATCGACACAAGTAAGAAGTAGGATCGATATCTTCATCTTCCTTCATTTTAGTTGTTGAAATGACCTCTGTAAGTTTGAGCTTTGCTATTTTGACTTTTGAATCTCTTTCAAAAATATTTGAAGCTTATCCCAAATCTCTTCCATGATTTACAATGCAACTTTGGTGAATCTACATTATCAACGAGACCATTCAAAGTGCATTTATGGATTTGGAATTATTCTCGCCAAGTTTCAATGCTTTGTCACTTGTTAATTAAGGCTAGTCTTTGTGTATCCATCTACAATTGATACCAAACTTGAAATCCATTACTTTGTACATATACCTTCATCCTTATGCTCCAAAGCATACTTTTGTCCATCAAGCGGTGGTATTCCATTTTTATGAGTTGTTGCTCTCCATGATCTACCCTTTGCGGTGGATTTAAACTAATTTTACGGAAGGAACTGCATGCGGTACCAATTTTTGGATTCGCAGAGGTGAATTAGTAATAAGTAAGTATAATCCCTTTTCTATTTCAAATGTTATATCAATGTAGGAATATTATCCAATGTGAGGGAGTAATAAATAAACAATCACACACATACACAATACGCCAGTGTGTTTCGCGTGGGAAACCCAATCGGGAGAAAACCACAAAATGCTTTTTCTTATGTCTTGAAGAATTACATTCATTGGAAGGCTTTTCGCTTCCTTTGTTTTTCGGCTTCACAAGGCTGGAAGGAGGCTCAACCCCTAGTTTCTTAGGCTACAACTTGAGGGAAGATCAACTCCCCAATTCTGCGTCACAACCATAAGGAGGCTACAACCCCAATGTTCTCTGGCTACCACAACCATCTAATCGCCGCCCGTCTGCCCACCACAGTAGAGTAGAATGATTAGACCAGCGTCACATATCAGCATTGAGATATACATATAAACCTGTGCAATAAATCTGAATTCATGCATCAACCGTATTACATCAACACGTAATCAAGCGTACCATAAACAAGTGCATCAACGAACAACACAGTAATCAACGTACCATAAACAAGTGCATCAACCATTACCAACTTGTAATCAACTTTGTACCATAAACAAATTGCATCAACCATGTACCAAGCCTGTACAATCATGTGTCACCTTCTCATCAACTATGAATCATCAATATGTGCCAACATCATCAGCTATACGCTTCATGTATGTGTCCAACTCATCAACTACTTGTCTCCAACCATGTACTCAACATGTGCCACAACCAAAGCCCTCATCTGTTCATCATCAAATCTGATTTGTAGCTCTTTAAAAGACACAGTGTATAGATCCGATTCACAAACCTTCCTTAACTTTTAAAACAAAGGGAATGTATTTCGTCAAACTTTCTTTAGTCTCATGCCTCGTTTGGATTAGTCAACAGCCCCTAGCGAAGTAATCATAACTTTGAACTTTTGTAATGTAATACGATCTAAAACTTATACACTGTGTTCTTCAGTGTGTTTTATGAAGTCCTCCAAGTGGCACTACTTGGAACCTCTCATAAAATGAGTTATAGCAAAAATGGCATACCTTGCTTTGGATTACGGCTTATTCTAGAGAGAGACAGCAGAGCGTGCCCGCACAAAATATTTGATGAAATGATCTGAAAATATTACCTAGAATACTAAAGACTTTACGTACCCTAACCAGCACATTTTGTCTCCACAATTTGGATCTGTTATGAAGAAGTTATGACATTTTACTCAAAACACCTGATTTTGACTAGTTTCAGGGTTGACCACAAACCCTATTTTCCACGAGTGTAACTCCGAAAATACAACTACCCTAGCTGAATTTTTAACCATAGATACTTGGATATGTTTTTGTAATTGGTGTAATTTCAGGATCTGAATCATTATAGAAAAAAATTATGGCGAAAATGGGTAGAGATGACCTGAAAATAACATACCTTAAGAAAAGAACCATCAAAGAATTTATCCTTCCTTGCATTTCGGCCTTCTGTTCACTTTCCTCGAATTTCAGCTTAGATATCATTTTTTTATACCTCGTACACCTATATATATTCAATATTCTCAAGTTTGATTCAAATGAAGTACTTGCCTCTTGTTATACTCTCAAATGCTTCATAAAACATCTTCTAGGTCCTTGGCCCCACTTTCCTTATTTGGGGTTGGATTCACATTCATTTCTCCATTAAAATTATTATTGAAATAATAATTTATTTTTGTATTCACTTTTGAATTATAATACCTCATCACTTCGCTTTATTATTTACCTTTTAAAATCTCTTAAACCACTTTGATTACTTTGACTTTTGGGGCTTCTAGATGACCATATGAGGGTCCTCCAACTTCATAAGGCTATAACTCTCAAACCGTGAGGATTTATGTGATGTTCTACATATCACCATAAATGGCATGACATGCTATCCATATAGAATAGTATTATAATAGTATAGCATAGCATCTTGTTACCCATCAAACAAACTTGGGTCCATTACCCAAACACCCGGTCTCCAACTTCTCATGGCCATAACTCTCTAACCATGAGGAATTATGTGACATTCCACATACCACGGAAATGAGTAATAAGCACTATCCATCTGGGATATTTTCACGACAAATTCACTTTCCTTCATCTCATTATTCCATAGTGCAAGCATGGGTTCTCTTCTTCAAAGCGTCTTCCATTGAGGGCTTTCACCATAAGAAGTTCACGTTGGAATCAATCCATATTTACTTCTTATCCAACCATGACAAAACAATAATGAGTCATGTTACATCAAACACTGTTGGGTCCATTACCCAAACCTTTATTACTCTGGTCTTTCTTCAAGGGTTGTATCGTGACATGTAATCAACAATATCAATTGTGGAGTAAGTGACATTCAATATCATGTTTGATTACTTAGATGGATTATGGTTTCAAGAGATGATACAATTGATGCTATCAGGTGATCTTGATAGTGATGATAGTGCTCATGATTTTACCATGAGATAACGTGTGTGGCTATGATGGTGCTACAGGTTAAGATAGTATATTTGTGCTCAATACCATTTCTTTAATACCTCCCTATCTAGGATGGAGTTTTGATATTATGGTAGTGGTGGGAGGTATTAACATCTACGTAACAACCTGACGAGACTAGAATATTCTGAGGAAGCAAGAGTGGCTCCTTAAAATGTTGGATAATAACCCTGGGAGACAAATTAGGCTCGAAGGCTGTTGTGTGTTTATTATCCTCCAAGAAGAGAGTCAGCCAGTTAGGTGAATTGAATTACAGTGTATAAATAGAGGTGCTAGAATCATTTTACACACTCTCCATCACAATTTGCATAAGTCGATTAGTTGACCGAAATTTTGGAGGCACCACTGGCCCGACATTTTGGTTTTGGCTTGGGTTTCTCTTGAGATTATGGTTTGGACTTCTGCTTGGTATGCTAGCTTTACAGAGAGGTACGCTACCTTCATTGGCTACAATGGTTCTAGGGTTTTATTTCAGTATTCTTTATATCAAAGGTTAAGGTGCTCGGGGGTGGAATTTGGCCAACTATGGTTGGGTGACAATATTGAGATGTTGTCTATGGTGAAACAAGCACACCTATTATTCTAACAATCATATCTACTCACCCAAAGGTCAATCACCAAGACAAATCTCTCAATCATATGCACAATATCACTCATATGTGCATCAAACTACAACCATCATCAACATGTACCAATATATTCAATGCATGTACATCATGTACCAATATTCCAATGCATGTATACAAATAATGTGTGAATAATACTACACAAACCACCAACCATATAACCAACAAGTGTCTCTCACAGTGTACCAAGCATGTAAAAATAATGTACCAACATCACCATACCATACACCTCATGTATATGTCAACTCATCAACTAAGCGTCTCATTCATGAACCCAACATATACTTCAACCATATACCAAAAAATTCATCAAGACAACCAATAGGTTTCCTCTAGAAATATATCACAAATCCATAAGCCAAATACCATAAACCCTTACACAATACCATGTTCCAAAACCATACATATACCATACTGTTCAATAATTGGAACAATTCCAATATGAAAATCGAATGTGGCTACCAAACTACCAACAACAATTCCGCTGTCTTGATTCTGCTGCCGTGGTTCTACTATCGCGATTCCGCTGCCGTGATTTTTCTACCATGATGTTGCTTCCGTGATTTTTCTATCATGAATTTTATATCGCGATTTTTCTGTCACGATTTTCCTGTCGTGATTTTTCTGTCACTATTTTTCTGCAACAATTTTTTTTTCGTAGATTTGATCTATTAATAATACCTTTCATAAACCTTTCACCAAGTAGTAGATATTCAATATGCTCAATTTTTTTCAATTTATTTTATTTTATTTTTTCAAAAGTTTAAGCATTCTTCAATGTTTATATCTCTAATTTTAAAAAATATATTATTATGTCTTTTCAATGAAAATATTCATTTGGATGTTTATATTTATAATTAAAAAAAAATTAGTATGCCTTTTCAATAAAAACATTCATTTACATATTAGACATTTAAAAAAAACATTTATTTTCATTTGTTTTAGGTTTCTTTTAATTATTATTTTTCTTTTTATTAATTATTTGTTTCCCTTTTTTTATAATTTTATTTGTATAAGTGTCAAGTTTTTAGGAACTCGTCTGAAAAAGTTGCAAATTTAAGCTTGGAAAAAAGAAGCAAATGTGTCACTTATAACAACATGTTTCAATTTATATGTTGATTTCATTGTTTTGATTCACAATGATATTAGTTGTCAAAGGAATGGCTTTAAGAAAGTAATAATATTGACCAAAGAAAGGTGTGGGGTGCTACTAGTATCACCAATTTTAGTTTCCGAGGTTGATTTTAAGGTTTTGTTTATCATCGATACTAGTTGTCAAGATCATGATTTCTACCAGGTGGTAATTTTAACCTCGAAAAAAAAGGGGTGACGTTGTGAACACCACCTCTTGTTTCGGGGCTGATTTTAAGGTTTTTATTTGTAAATTTATATAATATGATTGAAAAAAATTCTAATTTTAAATATGAAAGCAATGAGTGCTACCGATAGCACCATTTTTTGAAATGGGGGAAAAAATATCCCCTAAATGCGACCTCTAAAAAATGAGAACTCTAGAGAGTTCCTGTTAATTTGGTAACTATGTTTCTCTCTCTATCCCACTTTCTATATCTTTGTTTATCTCCACCATCATCCATATCCCGCCCTCTAATTATCTCTCTCTCCCTCCCTCCATCACCCCCCCACTCTCCCACTCTTTATCCTTCTCTCTCTCTCTCTCTCTCTCTCTCCTTCCCCATTCCTCTTTCTCTCTTCATATCTCTCCATATATCTCTATAAATCCATTTCTAACCCAATCCCTCTCTCTCACTTCCCCCCCTCTCTCTCTATTTCTTACTCGATCTATCCACTCCCTTCTCTCCCCTAATCTCCCCCTCTCTCTCTCTTTTCCTCTCTCTGTCTACCCCATCCCTTTATCTCACTCTCCAATTCTTTATTTCTCTCTCACTGCCTCTCTCTCCCTATCCCTGTCCCTC
>SNQJ01S0030011.1:59453-69688 GCA_010110895.2 Picea sitchensis
AAAAATAAGAACTATAGTTGCTAGGAAACCATGTCCTTCAATCCAAGACGACTTCACATAGAATGTAACTTCTACTCAGTGAAGGTATTGGTGAAGATGTTTTTAATATTCTCTGTTGAAGGAAATAAATGTAGGTTGATTATCCCCTCATCTACTAAGTCCCAGATGTATTGCATGTGGATCTCAATGTGCTTCATCCTTTGCCTCTAAAATGGATCTCTGTAGAATTCATAGTGCTTTGGTTGTCACACCAGATGACGATCAGGCGATGAAATTGAATGCCCAATTGAATGAGAAAATGTTGTAGCCACATATCCTGAATGGTTATGTTAACTATGCCTTTGTAATCTTCCTTGACCAGAGTCTACTGCATAATGAATACCAAAGGTGATGGTGCCCTGTAAGTATCGAAGGATGCACTTTGCATCCTTCCAATGTGGCTCATGCAACTCCTGCATGAACTTGGAAACTGTGCCAACTACATAGGAGAGGTATAGTCTAGAGTGTGTGAGATACAACAAGCTCCCTACTAGTTGTTTTTATAATGTGTTTTCAATCGATGGAGTGTCCCCTCCATCTTCAAGTTTGACTCCTGATAGGAAAGGAGTTGGAGTAGACTTGTTGTCTATCATGTGAAATCTCTCAAGAAGATATTGTGCATACTTGGCATGAGACATTTTGATTTCTGATGCATCATGACTGATCTCAAGTCCAAGGAACAAGTGTAGTGGACCCATGTCCATCATCAAAAACATGTCATGTAGAATCCTCATGAATCCAACAATCACTGAATTCGAGCAACTGGTGATCAACAAATCATAAACATATAGAACTAAGAGTAGAAGTGAATCAGTCATTGTAAGCATGTATACATTCAGGTTTGATTTACAATGTAAAACATTATGTGACAATAGGTAGGAGTCCATCTTTTCATACCATGTCCTTGGAGCCTGCTTGAGGCCATAAAGAGACTTCTCCAGTCGACATACCAAGGATGAATCCTGCATAAATCCCTAGGGTTTCTCCATATATATCTCCTCAAAGATATCACCATGAAGAAATGCATTCTTCAAGTCCATCTGATGTACTTCCCATCCCTTGGTCGCCACAATGGAAAGTACCAAACATATGGAACCCATATTCACTAATGGAGTGAAGGTCTCATCATAGTCAATGCCACGGACTTGCTGAAATCCTTTGGCAACAAGCCTAGCTTTGTATATACTAATATGTCCATCCACTGCACTCTTGGTTGTTTATACCCATATGCATCTGATGAGTTTCCTTCCAGAAGGAAGGGGAACCAGATCCCAAGTCTGGTTCTTGAGGATGGAGTTGTACTCCTCCTGCATGGTGGATTCCCAAAAGGGATTTCCAGTAGCCTCTCCATAAGAATGTGGATATAAATACTAAAACAAGAAAATATTCCTGGAGGGAAATGGTTCAGTGGTAGTGACTTCAATAGGAGGCTCCTCGAAATCATATTGAGTCCTCCTAGTATCAACCGAATCACCAAAAAGATCCCCTTCATTATGAAGAGTAGTTTGTGCCCACTTGGGCCTATGCTATGGCTATGAAACTACATCTGGATGCTCCGACTCTACATCTAATTGTACTGACTTTGTATATGTATCTTTTGATTCCTTTGAATTAGAACTCTTGTTTGAAGAAGAGTTAGCATGTACATGCTCATCATCTCAGACAGGGGGAAGAATGAAGGTGTCTGCATGCGGCTGCTGAGGTACATGTGAGACACTTTCCGTGAATTGGACACTCCGCTCAATGATGAGCCGATCCGAGGAAATATCAATAAGTTTGTATCCCTTCACACCTTCAGGGTATCCAACAAAAATACACTCAATTCTATGTGGATCAAGTGCCTTCCTCTTTTCAGGGGGAATCTAGGCCCACGTACGTGAATCAAAAATATGAAAGTAGGTCACTTCTGGTTTGAGGCCACTCTAAGCCTCATAGGGGGTCTTATCCTTGACAGATATATGGGGATATTTTTTTTGGATGTAGGTTTCACAATTAAGTGCTTTGGCCCATAGTCTCTGTGGTAGTGACTTTGCATGTAGCATGCAAGATGCCATCTCTTTTAGAGATCTATTTTTCTGCTTAGAAACTCCATTTTGCTATAGAGTATAGGGAAGTGTGTGATACAACTGAATCCCTACCTCATGAATTTTTTTTGGATCTCATTATTGACATACTCTCCCCCGTTATCAGTTTGGAGGACTTTGATTTTATTTCTGGAGTGTGTCTCAACCAGGGCTTTGAAATCTTTGAGGGGTTGAAATACCTTGGATTTTTTCCTAAGAAAGTAAATCCATGTAAAACGTGACAAATAATAAACAAAAATGAGAACCAAACTCGCTTTGTTGATCGATGGATGTGGAAAAAGACCCATGAGGTCACTATGGATCAGATCTAAAGGAGTGGAATATCTCTGAGTCATTCCTTTGTCGAATTTCTCTTGAGGGTGTTTTGCAAGAACACATCCCTCACCGATTCCTTTGGAGAAATGGATGTCTAGTAGACCATCAACCATTAATTTCTTGCTAAGTTGTTTCACATATCTAAAATTCAAATGTCTAAACCTTTGTGCCATATCCTACTACTTTCATCAACATGGGTAAGCAGTAAAGCAGAATCTGGTTCAATAAATTCAGAAAATGTATACAATCTTGATTGATGATTTACMYCAYCGGTAGAAACCATGGAATTGGTTTGGATGTCATAGATGTCCATTTCATTTGGTGTGAATATTAGTTTATTTTCGATGCCAWAAKTCTTCATYTGATACAYAGAGAGAAGATTGACRAAAAGTTTGGGAACGTGCAACACATTCTCGAAGATTYTGYTGGTGAGTTCAATCCTTCCTTTGTCGGTGACCTCAACTGAAGAGTTGTCCCCCATCAGAATAGGAGGACCTTTGCATGCATCCAATGAAGAATAGAATTCTTTTTTGGCAGCCATGTGATGTGATGCTCCTGAATCTATGATCCAAGCATCAAGATAGGAGTTGATGGAAATCAAGGCATGGCTAGGATTGCCTTTCTTGGGATATTGATCTTATGACTTCTTCTTCTTGGCACCCTCGGGGATGCGATATTCAAGTTTGTTTTGCTAAAGTATTTGATTCATTAGATCTATTTTTTTCTGCATTCATGTGGATTCTTGATGGAATCCTTTATGGTAGAATGTACATTTCCCCCCTTTTCTTCCCCTTCCACCTTTGGATCCAGAGGCATCAGTGAAGGGTTTTGAGTACCCTTCCTTCTTCGGATTTGCATATGCTTTAATTTTATATTTATATTTATATTTATGATATTGATGGCTTCCATCTTGCAAAGTAAGTGCATGCACCTTTGGGCATTTGATTTTTTCCATGTTGATGAGCTTGGCTTGCTCTTGTGTCATGGATTCGATAAATTCCTGAAGAGAAGGAATCTTCCAGCTGGATCCAGAGGCGAATTTGACTGAATGGAATGTGGATATGAACACAGAGAATTCAATACCAAGTTTGGAGAGAATGGTGAGAACCATTTGTTTCTCCTCCTTAGATTTATCAACCCTACAAGCTTTGAGTTGCGACAGTAAATCCTTGAATTTTGTAAAGAAATCTTGGATATTGTCGAAGCTTTTAGGATCCAATGTGAGAAATTCCACCTCAATAATGTGTCCCCTTATCTCATCATTTTTTCCAAATAGCCCTTCCAAGGTGTTCCATGCTTCATTGGGGGTTTTACAAGAATATATGTGAAAAAAGAGATCGAGAGAGATGAGACTGCAAATTGTTCTGAATGCTTCATCCATTCGATTTAGATACTTGGATTTTTCTATGTCTGATGTCGGTTCTGTGTCTCTATTCAATGTTAACCTATACAATTCTATTGTTATAATATGTATGATTATTCTCTCTTTCCATAAAAAGTAATTGTAAGGTGTAAGAATGAATTCTTTTGGGAGTTCCATTTTTTCCGTAGTCTTCAATCTTTGGTATTTGCAAAAAAATTGGTGTATCTTTTTCTTAGTAGTCCATCGGATATGATACGATGTAATTTTTTTGAACCTGCACATAATATATATATATAAAGAAAATACCACACACATTTGCAGAGATAAACTGATAAAGAAGAAGCAAGAGAGAAAGAATGGAAAAATTCTCATTAATCATTCTGAATAATGAATAATTTACACATGACATACTATGTATAACTCAACCAATGCGCACTGGAGCAGAAGCCAATGCACCATAGTGGTGGTATAGAGTGATATGGACACACAACAATAGTTACAGGAGTAAACTTCCACCTAGTCTAGTCTCTCAGGCAATTACAGGAGTCAATTGCCACCTAGCTGAGTTAACTAGTCTACCAGTCTTTAGTTAACTAACTGAAGCAGAGTGAAGTGAGGAGGAGATCAGGGAATCATGGGTAATGTGCCAACCAGGTGACTATACCAAGGCTAATGCACATTATCTGGTGATGATACCAATGTTGCATGGTGACAAAACCAATGCAGCATCTAGACTCCACTCAACTAGTCAAACTGAAGTGAAAACTGAAGAGAATATTCTCCCTAGAGGAATATTCTTCCTAAAATATAGGAGACTGGATAATGACTAATAAATAAGGAAAATCCTTAGGAAAAATGAATCCCAGATGTGTGTGAAGTAACTCCAACACAAATGAGTTTGCTACTCCCACTACATAAGAACACTATGCACATACACTACAACATGAACACTTCTACAACAATTGAAATATAGTCTTGAGCATTTTGGTAGAAATCCATCCTAATAAGGTCGTTGCAATTAAGCCTAACTAGGGTCATTAATAATTTTGACTTCTAATCTGTCAGTAGATTCCTAAGGAAACAAGGAGGGGGAAACAGTTCAACATCAACTCATTGATATGGAAATGGAACCAATGGAGATGAACTAAGTAAGTACAAAACTGAAGCTGTATTGAACCTTGAACTCTCTTTGGCTGTGATGGTGATGGTGATCTCAAGAAGTGGCTTTGTTGCTTTGTCAACATTTTTCACTGGTCATTTAAAATTGAAATTTAATGTTCAAAACTATTTCTTGAAGAATCAAATTGAATATTGTAGAATAATGTATGGGAACATCATGGTGCAACTTCATGCCAAAAATTATGCAATGCATGCACCAAAATATTTGATCCTAATTGTTATGGGAAGAAATGGCTTCTTCGGCTATTTGAAATAAAATTTCAACTCCTCTCCAAACATAACACTCGACATGTATTGAAAGGCCATTGAAGGAAAGTATTTACCATGATAAATGAAACCACACTATCTTTTATTATTCATAGGATTCCATATCATATATACCAATGCTTCATTCATGGGTTCATTCTTTTATATATTTATTGTACATATATTTTACAGTTTGGGAGCACTTTTTTCCCAAGAATTCGAAGTCTATCTCTGGCATGCCTAAAGTATGGGGAAAAAAACTACCATGACTAAGACAAATACAAACATAGTAATAAATTACCAACATGAGACGAATGCAGGTTATAATAATCAGGATAGTCCTTGACATTCATGATATTTGAATCCATGTTAGCAATATCAAGATTTCGAGTTTGTAAACACATAATCTGAAAACAATCAAACACAATCAAGCAACTTATCCAATTTTTAAAAACATGATTTTGGAAGAAACAATTGTAGAATGGAGAGAAGGTTCAAAAGAATGGATGTATATGGATGAGATAACCTAATTTTAATGTAGCATTTAATTTTTTAAGAAGGAAACATGCTTTTATTCTTCAGGCTCGGAGTTGTACCTCATTATTGGTATTTCAATTTAAAACTTAGGCTAAGTGGATTATAAATTTTTCTATTCTCATGCTTAATAGGAGTAATAGTTTCATATATTAGATTAAAAGTTAGTCTACCTGACTAGTTTGAGTTCTTTGAATTTCATGTAAAAAGGTTTCAGGTTGATTTCTCACTTTAATTGTCTTTATTACGTGTCTCACATTAGGCATGCATAGCATCCATAGTGGCTATTGTTCATGCCAATTTTCATTCCGTAATTAGAAATGTTCAAAATGTGCCCTGCACTTTAAGGGAGTATTTTCATAATCAACTGCATGCTTTTAAATCTAATTCAAGAGGTTGAGGGCCACTAAATTCAGAAGCCTTTTCTTATTTTCCAAACATAGATCAACACAATATAAAATTTAATTGAATCTCTCCAAATTTCTACCAATGGACTTAATACCAACTCATGTTAAAATTCTAGGGCAGTCTTGAAAGATTAATATAAGTTGGGACTGTTTGAGGCATCTCATTTATAGTATCAAATCTTATCTCCCAAAATTCATTAAAATATCAACCCTCTCCATTAATTCATGGTTGCATTAAAAATAAATTGAAAAGAAAACTATGAAATAACCTCTAGCAACAATAGTTATCTTAGTTATACCTTGCAACTTCCAATTCTTTTGTAATCTACGTAGAGATTGCTTGTTGTGATGCCTAGACTCCAAACCCTCATAAACCTATAAATCGACTTATTTTGGTGCAACTTTGAAATGATCCTTTTGGGGATCAAATTTTAAAGTAATGGTAATTTCTTCCTTAAACATTCCATGATTATTTGGACGTTGTTACCTGCTAGAGCTACACTCAAAGATATCCAAGTTCTTAAATAAAGTGAAACCCTAAGGGCACTTAAGGAAGGTTTCCCACTGTCACCACAAGAACTCTTTGTCACACTTTATGTAATGTCCCCCGACCACACACAGGCCAGGGAATGCCACTCCAGAGCAATCTCTCATGCTCTAATACCAGTTGGTAACATCCCCAGCCTTAAATAGGCTGAGCCATGATACTCTAGGGAATGCTTTCATTCTATTAATGCAGAACATATGGTAACATACCCAATATTCAACTGAGCTATGCCACATAAATTTTCTCTTCAAACTGCATGCAACTTAAACATATACATACAACACTCTTGCATAAGATTTACATATAAACATAAACAAACAATTACATTCTCTAACATACGATTTCATAATTAAATAACAGTAAACACAGATATGCAACATATACAGGAAAATACCCATAACCATACAAGAAATTGTAATCACATATATGATAAACTATAACATAAGCACGTAAATAACAATGCAACATATAATTTTATCATATGATTGGTACTTATCTTGGAAATATTTTCACCAACTGCATACATACCGTCCATGAACTTCCCAGCCTTAGACTGTACTATTCATCACTCTCAACAGTGAGTCACCCCCGAGCTGGGACTGAACTCCACCCGGGTAAAGGGGTTTCTAACCAGGATAGGGTTCATAGACAATAGGAAAGACTCTATCTTAGGTTCTCACTCAACTAATAGCCTACAGTCTCTCATTCCCCACATGCCTGTCCCACCCAAGGAAGTGTGCCCCTTCTCTTCTCAATAGGCCCTCGGTTTCCCCACTTCCCTTCCACGGCTTCAACAACAGGCCAGACAAGAAGTCTCTGAGCATTGTAGTTGCAGTTTAGAACATTTGGGAATCAATCCCCAACAATTCTCTGGCTCAGATAATTGCTCACGGTCCTGACAACCCGCCTCTTCAATTTCCCACAGGCCTGACAACCCGCTTCTTCAATCCCGCTCCCAAGATAACCAGGTACACCAACTAGAATGGTTAAGGAAATAGGCTTAGATACAGTGAAATGAATGTCTCAAGAATAACAGACTGTGTGAATAAAAAAAATGGTCATGGAATCATTGACTGGATAACTGAGTGATGGAAGGAATCATCGTGAAGTATGATAGTCATAAAGATGGTCAAGCTGTTGGTATCATTCAGTGATGGTGAGAATGATCCTCCAAAAAAGTGACCAAATGAGCTAAGTCTCCACGATATGAATGCATGTCCCAAACTTGAAACTTGTCATATCGGAAGTTACTTTGGTCCATTTGTCGCCAACTTTAGAACTTGGGATACAATAATTATCCACACTTTATGCTTTAGGAAATATTAATATAATATTCCTTTTTGTCTTAAGCTCTCTAGCTTAGCCCTTTCCCTTGACTTTTGGCCCTCCCTTTCCCTAACTGGTGAAGTTTAGTCCCCCATCTCTTTTATCATGGTCAGTCTGCGCGCAACGATATATTTTATATTAATCATGAGACATATACAAAATAGGCGCAATGGCATTTAACATCTAGGTGCTCTGGGCTAGTTCCAAAACATAAGCATTCCAACTTATAATAACTGTCTCACCAGCCTATAACACATATCATATACACAAGGTTCACTGACCTCCATACTACGCGTGGTATTCGAGAATGTGTACACTACATAATTTTACTTCACAGTTCATGCGCACACTATGCCATGGAAGGTGCATTACAAAATGATGTCGAAACAACTCGCCAACTTAAGTACACTTACGTTACATTTACAATTGGGTTCGACTGAGGGATATTACTGTCCCCTCCCCTTATTTATGCACTATCCTCAGTGCATCATACACCCATATACAACAAAGTTTTCAAAAATATTCAAAAAGATGCGGGTATTCTGTCCGCATCGCATTCTCATGCTCCCAAGTAGCATCCTCAGTACTGTACTAGGTCCATTGGACCTTTACAAGCCCTATGTCTCGGTTCCGAAGCTACTTGACTTTCTGGTCCAAAATGCGCACCCGATGCACTTGAAAAGAGCCTTCTTGCTCCACTTGAATCACATTCCAATCAATAACATGATTAGCATCAGGTGTATATTTCCTTAGAAATGATACATGGAAGACATTATGAATAGACATAGATGCAGTCAATGCAATCATAAAAGTAATTGGACCAATCCTCTTTAGGATTTCAAATGGCCCACAAAATTTGGCTGCCAACTTGGCGTAGCTTCCCAGCTTCAGGGAACTCCTGGTAGCTTTCACTTTCAGGAAAACATGATCACCCACTTTGAATTCTCTGTGGGTTCTGTTCTTATCGGCATAACTTTTCTGTCTTTCTTGGGCATATTTTAATTTTTTCTTAATTTTTATCATTTGGTCCTTCATCTCCTTGAGAAAATTTGGCCCAACTACTGTCCTATTAGCTGGATTATCCCAACTCACTGGAGTATTTCAATTTCTGCTGTAAAGTGCTTCAAATGGGCTCATCTTCAACGATGCCTGATACCCATTGTTGTAAGCGAATTCTACCAAGTGTAGGTAGTCTTCCCATTTCGATGGTTTGTCCATCACATACATTCTCAGAATATATTCTATCACTCTATTCAACCTCTCTATCTATCCATCAGACTCAGGATGATAAGATGTACTAAAGTTCAAATTTGTTCCGAATCCTTTCCAGAAATTCGAGGTGAATTTTGGGTCTCTATCGAACACAATTTTTTTAGGAATTCCGTGCAATCGTGCCACTTCCTTCATGACAATATCAACAATATCTGCTTCCTTGTGAGTAGTTTTCAGTGGAATAAAATGGGCATCTTTCGTAAGCTTGTCCACCACCACCATGATCGAATTATGCAGCTTGTCTGTTCTGGGCAATCCCGTAATAAAAACCATTGTCACCACTTCCCACTTCCATTAAGGAATGGGTAAAGGTTGCAGCAACCCTGTTGGGTGCCTATTCTTAGCTTTAACTTTTTGGCATTCCATACATCTAGCGATGTATTCAACAATCTCTCTCTTCATACCTGGCCAAAAGTAATGGCTCTTGATCGTTGCCACTGATTTTTGATATCTAGGGTGCCCTACATAAGGAACATTATGCATTTCATGCAAAATCGTATGTTTCAAGTCCTGAACATTTGGAAAAAAAAATTGTTCTTGTACAACAATATTCCATCTATTCNATAATTATCCACCTTTTGTGGCATCTTACCTTGCTTTAGCATTGCTACCAATTCTCTGTATTGCAGATCTGCATTTGCAGCCTCCAGAATTTTTCTTTTAATATCAGTCTGATACATGCTAATGTCTATAACATGTAGTTCATGCACCCTCCTGCTGAGTGCATTGGCCACTTTATTCTCTTTCCCCTTGATATGCTTTATATTAAAGGCATATTCGCTTAGAAATTCTAACCATCTTCTTTGCATAGCATTTACATTTGGCTAATCAAATAAATATTTCAGACCATTTTGGTCTATTCTTAGCTCAAACCTCTTCCCCATGAGGTAGTGTCTCCATTTCCTCAAGGCATGCACTATGGC
>SNQJ01S0030011.1:69738-98810 GCA_010110895.2 Picea sitchensis
TCCTCAAGGCATGCACTATGGCTGCCAACTCCAAATCATGAGTGGCATAGTTTCTTTCATGATCCTTCAACTTTCTTGATTCATAACATATGACAAACCCATTTTGACTGAGGATTCCACCAAGTCCTTCGTTACATGCATCGATGCATACAATGAAGTATTCATCTAGGTATGTGATCCTTAATATTGGAGAACTTGTCAATAATTGTTTCAAGTGTTGGAAACTCTTCTCACAATGTAGTCTCCACTGAAACTTGACTCCCTTTCTTTGCAAGGAAGTGATTGGGTGTGAAATATTTGAGAATCCTTCAATAAAGATTCTGTAGTAGCCTGCAAGACCCATGAATGATCTCACCTCTGTCACATTCTTCGGTGCTGATCATTCTCTAATGGCCTCTATCTTCTCAGGATCCACTACTATCCCATCCTTTGAAATGATATGCCCCAAATAATGAATTTGTTTCTGATAAAATGAGCACTTTCTCAATTTGGCATACCACTGATGCTCCCTTAATACATGCAACACCATACTTAAATGATGTTCATGCTCTTCCTCTGACCTAGAATATATAAGTATGTCATCCAAAAATACAATTACAAACTTGTCCAAATATTCTCGGAAAACACCATTCATTAAGAACATGAAAACAACTAGTGCATTTGACAACCCAAATGGCACCACTGTGAACTCATAATGACCATACCTTGTCATGAAGGTAGTATTGCTGATATCTTCTTCTTTAATCCTTACCTGATGGTATCTTGATCTAAGATATATCTTTGAAAATATCTTTGCATCCTTCAATTGATCAAATAGATCATCAATCCTTGGCAGAGGATACTTGTTCTTAACAGTCACTTTATTCAACTGTCTGAAGTCAATGCACAATATTAGTGTTCCATATAATTTTTTTCACAAACAAGACTGGGGCACCCCAAGGTGACACACTTGGGCGTATATACCCCTTCTTCAGAAGTTCTTCAAGCTTCATTTGCAACTCCTTCAATTCTGGTGTACTCATTCTGTAAGGAGTCTTTGACACTGGTGTTGCTCCAGGCATTAAATTTATAGAGAAATCAATGTCTCTCCTTGGGGGTAGTCCTGGTACCTCCTTGACCACATCTTCAAAATTTTCCAAGACTACATAATCCTCTAAATTTGGCACCTTATCTCTAGGTGTCTCCACCAAATGAGCTGCAATTATTTGACACCCTTTTCTGTAACATTTCTTCAGTTGTAATGCTGAAATTTATCTAATGGTTATTTCCCTAGGAATTCCTTGTACTTTCCTTTGTTTCCCTTCCTTATCCAAGAAAATAATTTCTTTGTTGTGACAGTCTAAGAGAGTATGATGTTAGTCCAACCAATCCATCCCAATTAGACAATCATAGGAACCTAAAGGCAAAATGTTTAAATCTGCCTTGGTGTTCAGTCCATTCATGTCTATGAGGCATGACTTAACCATCTCATTAACTTTTCTTCTAGCTCCTGTAGCCAGCTGCACCAGCCAGGATTTCCCATGCTTGCTTCTTGGAAGTTGAAAACTTTCCACCATATTAGGGTATATATAACTATGACTAGCTCTTGAATCAATTAAAATAACAATAGTTTGGTTCTTGATCATACCTTCCACTTCAATCATGTGGGACTAATACTCTTCTTTCTTGTTGTCTAGGTCTTCATAAATCCTTGGCACATATCTTCCCACATCCTCCACTGTTTCAGATTGTTGTACATTGTGAACAACCCTACCTTTTTCACCTCTGTGAGGACAATATCTGAACCTATGATCTCCTTTACAACTGCAACATTGAATAGGTGGTTTCCTTCGCATTTGACTCCCTGTGTCAATTATTCTAGGTTTTTTAGGCATTTTCTATCCTTGTGTATTATTTCTGAATAATGGTGGCTTAGCTCCCTTCTTCCTATGATCCATCTTGAATTTCTTATTGTCTTCCCAAGCCTTTTGGAAAGTTGGCCTTGCTTTCTGTTGATCATATAGGCATTTAGCTCGCCTTATGGTCTCTTCCAATGCCTTGGGATCATCATATTGTATTTTGTCACTGATGATTGATGGAAATCCACTCAAATACCTTTGAATTTTGAATGTCTCATCCTTGATGAAAGAGACATACTTCAACAGTTCTAGAAACCTTCTCTCATATTCATCTATGGTCATACTTCCAAGCTTGAGTTCAAATAACTCTTTCATTTTCTTGTCATAATATCTCTTAGTCAAGAATTTAATCTCAAAATAATTCTTGAATTCCCTCCAAGTAACACTTTTCTCTTTAATGTGATGCACTTACACAAGTTTATCCCACCACATGGAGTCTTTTCCCTTGAGTTGATAGATAGCAATTCTACCTTCTGCATGAGAAGAATAATTATGCAATTGGAAATACTTTCTCATGCCCAACAACCATGTCTCTACATCTTCATCCTTTTTGTGCTCTCCATCAAATGTAGAAGGTTTGATTTTGTTCATTTTTCCTCGTAGTTCATCTACCCCATACCTCTTATACCTTCTGATAGGGGATGGACTTGAGTTGTTTCATGTTCTCTTATTGGAATGCCTTGGGGAGTGATGGTGATGTTTGCTAATACTTCTTTCTTTTCTTTCCTCATCTGAAGGCTTGTGACTTCCAGATTTGCTTAAGCCACTCTCCTTAATCAATTTCTTTTCTATTATGTTCAAGCCCTCCAATAACTTCATTTTGAAGTCATCCTACTACTCTTTGGCTCTCATAAGCCTTTTATTATCAGATTTATGGATTTGGACATCCTTCTAAAAATTCTTAATGGTCTCAACCATATTCATGTTTTCATTCCTTTCTTCTCCATGTCCATTGGAGTTTGTTCCTTAAATTCCCAAATGGACATCCACCCCTCTGCTCTCATCTTGCTGAATGTAATTCCCCTGTGCTTCTTCCATTCCTATGGAATCTGTGCTGGTCTGATCTGATCTAGTTGTTGTTAATTCTGCAAAACGTGCAGCCATCGAAACTTATCAGGCTAACAATTCAACAATCCATGAAAAAAAATATGAACCATTTTGGTTCAATATATACATCAGAATTATCTCCCTTGATTTCCTGGTGTTATCACCATGACAATTATAGATAGGACCCAAGTATTGAAAACATAGATGCACGGTGCCTTCAGAGATACATCTAGGAAAGAAGGTGGTTTTACGAAACCACTTTTTCCAAGACGTGGTATTACGTGTTTCCATATGTCAAATCCACCACTCGTGGATCAGGCAACGGCTAGTCAGATCACCCTGTTTCACTCGTTCGATACTTCACAACCATTGACATTAGCTGAACGCCGCCATGTAATTAACTCGAAATTTAATCATTTGAAATGGATTATCCAAGCACGGAAACCCAACACTCTTGTACGTAGTCCGTCTGCACTTCATAATTGGAATTCTATAACTACCAATCCTCAAGTATGAAGGTATCTGCTTATCCATAAACGAAGTAATCTCCAAATTTCTTGACTTTATACTCTCTATAAAAGAATTTCGGTATCCACAAACTGAGATACATGGATAAGGCTAAATCTAGGGAGACTGGTTATTCGGGCAACATGCTATACTTTCCTACGAATAAGGAGGAAAGGGTACTTGCGCACATTCTAGTGACTAAATTCCACACAGAGCCAGCTATAGAATCACAGTTGGAATTCAGGTTGAGTCGCACTATGAAGGATTTAGTCATCAACATGCCAGTTGCTAAGAAGAAAAGGAGCAAGCAGCAGAAGAGGGAGGAATCCACAGATGAAACGACCGAAAGTGTTGGAGAGAATAAACTGGTCTGGTTAGATTCTTTAAAGGAGGAGATCTCTAAGCTGAAGTAAGTCTTCAACTAAAATTAAGTATATTTCAGTGAGTTTTGTACAACTAGTAGCAGAGGTAAGGAGCACCAGAGATGATAGGCATGTTCTTAAATGACCCTTTTCAATAGGATAACTGCTATCATTCCCCTTTTGTAATTTTGGGATTAATACGATTATATAAATACAGAAGTGGATTTTGGACTGTTTATTACAAAATTCTATCTGGTGGTGTTATGAGTCTTGTTTTCTTTTATAGTATGCTTTTCTTGTAAGCTTATATTTTACTTCCATCTGTTTGAATCAGAGGAATATAAAACTCAGAATTCTTTTTAATTAATGCTCCGATGCGGTTGTGTGTTTCTTTTTCTTCTAATATTGTGAAAACTAAACTTAGACTCATCACCTTCCAAATGACTTCACGCGCACTAAAATTCAACCTGTACATCCATATTTATTGTGCACAGTAACATCACAAGGTAAAATGCATTTCTGGACACCTATATCCACTATGCATTTCTTCTCCGTCGCGCCGACAACTTGCGCACACTACTTTTGCATTGTGCACCAATATCCACTGCGCAAAGTTTTGGTATTGAACACCGATACTCCACACGCATTTCTCCCTATGTATTGCACCCTGTCAAAGTTCAATATGTTCCATCGCGCACAATAGTCTGGGCACACCATTGAATACACTGTTGTGAGACAACTTATACTCATACTATGCGTGTACCAACAAAAATCCTTTGTGTTATGAAATACTTACGTGCCCCATGTGCAGATTACTATGTGCGTTCTCACCACGCAAGGCTAAATTCAGCGCGTGCATCCACACACAATATTCTTTCTCGTGGTTCCATAGTTTACCGTGCACACTTGCATGCCAACATTTTCCGTGTGGTGCCCAAAATTTACCACGTGTGCCTGCACACCAATATTTTCCATGGACGGTCCGTGACTTGAAATTTGGTCACTTCAAAATTAATCTTATGTGAATATTCACTTCACTTGAACCCTTCTGGCCCATCTAGGCTCAATGTTTAAAATGAAGCTCTAATACCAATTTGTAACATCCCCCGACCACCCACAGGCCGGGGAATGCCACTCCAGAGCAATCTCTCATGCTCTGATACCAGTTGGTAACATCCCTAGCCTTAAACAGGCCGAGCCATGCTACTATAGGGAACATTTTCATTCTCTTACTGCGGAACATATGGTAACATACCCAGTATTCAACTGAGCTATGCCACATAAATTTTCTCTTCAAACTGCATGCAACTTAACATATACATACAACACTCTTGTGGAAGATTTACATATAAACATAAACAAACAATTACATTCTGTAACATACAATTTCATACTAAAATAACAGTAAACATAGATATGCAACACATACAGGGAAATACCCATAACCATACAGGAAATTGTAATCACATATATGATAAACCATAACATAAGCATGTAAATAACAATGCAACATATAATTTTATCATACGATTGGTACGTATCTTGGAAATATTGTCACCAAATGCATACAAACTGTCCACGAACCTCCCAGCCTTAAACTGCATTGTTCATCACTCTCAACAGTGATTCACCCCCGAGCTAGGACTGAACTCCACCTGGGTAAAGGGGTTTCTAACCAGGCTAGGTTTCATAGACAACAGGAAAGAATCTATCTCACGTGCTCGCTCAACTAACATCCTACAGACTCTCATTCCCCACATGCCTGTCCCACCCAAGGAAGTGTACCTCTTCTCTACTCAATAGTCCCTCGACTGCCCCACTTCCCTTCTAGGGCTTCAACAACAGGTTGGAAAGGAAGTCTCAGAGCACTGTAGTTGCAGTTTAGCACCTTTGGGAATCAATCCCCAACAATTCTCTTGCTCAAATAATTTCTCACGGGCCTGACAACCCGCCTCTTCAATTTCCCACGGGCCTGAAAACCCGCTTCTTCAATCCCGCTCCCAAGCTAACCAGGTACACCAACCGAAATGGTTAAGGAAACATGCACATATATAGTAAAATGAATGTCTCAAGGATAATAGACTGTGTGAATAAAAAAAATGGTCATGGAATCATTGACTGGATAACTGAGTGATGGAAGGAATCATCGTGAAACTGATCATGAAGTATGATAGTCAGAATGATGGTCAGGCTGCTAGTATCGTCCGGTGATGGTGAGAATGATCCTCCAAAAAAGTGACCAAATGAGATAAGCCTCCATGATATGAATGCATGTCCCACACTTGACACCTGTCATATCAGAAGTTACTTTGGTCCACTTGTCCCCAACTTTAGAACTTGGGATAAAATAATTATCCACACTTTATGCTTTAGGAAATATTAATATAATATTCCTTTTTGGCTTAATCTCTCTATCTTAGCCCTTTACCTTGACTTTTGGCCCTCCCTTTCCCTAATTGGTGAAGTTCAGTTCCCCATCTCTTTTATCGTGGTCGGTTTGTGCGCATGGATGTATTTTATATTAATCATGAGACATATACAAAATAGGCGCACTGGCCTTTAACATATAGGTGCTCTGGCCTAATTCAAAAACATAAACATTCCAACTTATAATAACTGGCTCACTAGACTATAACACATATCATATACACAAGGTTTTCTGACCTCCATACTGTGTGCACTTTAGTTACTGTGCGCGGTATCCGGGAATGTGTACACTACATCATTTTACTGCACAGTTCATGCATGCACTATGCAAGGGAAGGCGCATTGCAAAATGATGTCGAAATGACTCACCATCTTAAGTACACTTACATTACATTTACAATTGGGTTCGGCCGAGGGATATTACACTTTAGGTTGAATTTCCTTCAACATGAGGGGGAAACCCTAGAGAAGTTGTCTAGGGTAGTCTTTAGAATTTAAGGCATGGTTGATTGCAGACACTTGTGCCTATAAAGAAAGTTTGAACAATATGGAAGGAGGTGTACTTACATTGTTATAAACATGCTCCAACTAATCAATTGGATATACTTCAATAGGAAAACAATTAAATGAGGGATATTCCAAAGGTGCTTCTCACAAGTAGTTCAAAATCAGGCATGTGTAGCCATGAATAATTAAAGGACAACCACATGAAACCATAAATGAAGTAGACAAGACTAGGAATCCTTATTTATAGAATTGAAAACAAAAAATAAGTCATTCTTCAAGTGTGATTTCACCCAAAGATCAAGAGAGCCTGAAACGTGCCACACTTAACATTCAACCCTAGCCAAGGCAACCCTCAAAATAGAGTGAAGAAACCTAATTGAGACATTAAAACAACAACATATCCATCAGTAAACACAATGATTATAGCAAGACAAAGGGAGTGCTTCACCTCAACTCTAACTTCCTCTTATTGGAGCAAAATTTCCCTTCTACAAAGATTATTCCAACCATCAAATCAACCCAAAACACTAATTCCAATTTTCCAAAATTCTAGAGTTGAATCTACAAAACATCCTCACTAAAATTGTATAGTCATTGTCATTGTGGACTTATGATGCAGAAGAATCACTCCATGCCAACAATGCACCTGCCAACCAGCTCATCAAGCACACATTCTATGGGGAGGAGAGGCGTAGCCCTCTCGTTTCAAATTTTGAATTTGAAATTTATATTAAATGTTTGTAAGGCTGGTAGAGCCAAAGTCATGCCTTTCAGTAGGCTGTAGTTAAAGAAGGCCTTTAATGGTTGTAAGGCTGGGATCTAGATCCGATTCGGACTAGACATCCCATTCAATGTAATTGAATAGAGTAAGTGAGATGGAGGGAAGAGCTCGAAGAGACCCCTCATGTAAAAGATCTTTTGATCTTGTTTTTGAAAGGTAGAGTCGAGAGATAGGAGAGCTCTGTGAGAGTTAGAGTGGAGGAGAGAAGGAGCTGAGACTCTATCAAAGTCTGAGCTCAAGAACACCTTGTAAAGGAGGCATTTCATATTAATATAAAGAGCATATTTCCTGCATGAGTTTCTGTCTTTGTGTGTTCTTTATATGTTGTAGATGTCTTTGTGTGTTCTTTAAATGTCTTTGTGTGTTCTTTATATGTTGTAGATGTGCATTTTCATGGACAGATAGGTTCTTCTATCTGTGGGTTCTTTGATTTCGGGTTTGGGTTTCTTTGAGGCTTCATGCTAAGAGGGTGTGACAGAACGCTGCGGGTTTTGAAAGCCAGTGCATAAATGCACTCCTGAATTCTACAAAATTTGGGCAAGGACGTGCTAGGAAGGCACACCAGCCAAAGTCATTGGCTCAAGGAGGAAACCTCAAGGTTGCTGAATACCTTGGAGGTGAAGAATGTGTAGAGGAAGGCACAGAGAAAACAAAATTTCTGAGAATTTTGTGGAAGCTCTGCCAAGAGGGCATTGAGTGAATGCATTATATGCATTGAGGAACTCTGTTTTGAGTTTAGAGAAGACAGAATCACTAAAGATTCTGGAAGCTCTGCCAGGAGGGCATTGAGCAAGTGCAGATAGCACAGAAAGAACTCTATTTTGAGTTTAGAGAAGAAGAGAAGAGTCAGGGAAGACCTTCACAGGGTTACTGAACACCCTGTAGCCTCAACAAAGAGTTGCTTGAGCAAGAGATTGCCACGAGGGCATCAGATTCTCAATATGAGAGAGAGGGAAAAAGGGTTAATCCCTTAGAGGTATGAGCAACAAAGAATCTTAGGACAGATAGCATCTTTGTGTGTGCAGAGACTCTGCAAAGAGTGCAGAATTCAAGAAACCTTTCAAGGTTTCAGAGAGGACTAAGCTCAGGAGGAAAAGTGCCTTTGTGCACAGAGCAACAACTGCAAGGAGTGTAAGAAGTTGGGGAAACCCTCTCAAGGTTTCACAAGTCCCGAAATCTTAGGAGGGAAAGCGTCCTTAGAATGTAAGTGGGAGCCGAGGATACAGGCTTTGCAGAAGAAGAGAAAGAAGCAAAGGCTGAGACCTTTGGAACTTGGAAAATCTTCCAAAGAAAAAGGAGGAAACACATGTTCAGAGAGGAGCTACAACTACTTCCAGATTTAGCATGGAGGACCGATAGCCATCGGATCCAGGAGGAGCTCCATGAGGTTTAATCCTCGTATGCAAAGGAGAGGAGCCGCTATACCATTTCGGCATTTCGGGGTTCGAAATTTTGGGAATCCCGATGACAAGAGACCAGGGCACTTCATAGTGAAAACCCCGAAGTCACGAAACGTGACTTTCCTTTGGAGTAGAACTTTGGCATTTCGACTATTTGGAGTTCGGAAGGTAGAGGAGGCAGAGATTTTGGTACCGAGAGTTTCAAACTCCCGGTACGTGAAACATCAAAAAGATCAGGACCGTCCGTTTGTAGGAGGACACGTGGCAGAGATCCAAACCCATCAGGGTTTCAGATACCAGGAAGTTGAAGGATCAAGGTTTGGTCATGGAGGATTCACGAAATTGTGAATCCTGAAGTCCCAAAAAGTGCACATGGACAAGGTTTTGGGGAAATCCCCGAAAGGAGCATTTTGGTATTTCGGCTACCGGAAGATGCAGGGGTAAGAGTTCGGAACTCTTGACCCATAAAGTCCCAAAAGGACCTGATCCATTGGATCAGGAGAGGCTTTGAGCCGTTGATCTCGTTCAGGAGAAGGAGGACCGAAGTTTCAGGATTTTGGTACTTCGGTACTTTAGATAGAGGGAGTACTAGTGGACAAGGAATTGTTGTGTCGGGATTCGTGAAGTTCTGAAACACAAAATCCTGAAATCCTTGGAGGAGTATTGTCGGGTCACGAGACAGGATCAGATTTCGGCATATCGGGGTTCGGGATTTTGGAAGTCCCGAGGACAAAGAGTCGGGCAACTTGACGGTGAAACTCCCGAAGTCGCGAAACGCGACGTATTGTTGGAGTGGGGCTGCGGTCTCAAAATTCCAGAACTTCGGCATTTCGGGGTTCAGGATTTCAAAAGTCTCGAAGACAAGGAATCGGGGTATTTCGACGTTGGAAACCCCAAAGTTCCGAAAGAGGCATGTGGTCACGGGAGAAAGTGGTCACATAGGCCGTAAATTCACCATTTCGACATTTCGACATTCGGAGGTTCGAGAAGCCAAGGAACTCGACATCTGGGTTTGCGAAATCACGAAACCCAAAATCCTTTTTTGGGAAAAGGTCACGATCATATCTTGGAGGCCGTTTAGAGGAGAAGGACCCATGGATTGAATTTGTTTATGGGTTTCTGAGTAGGATCCCGAAGAGCTATTTCGGCTCAGCGAAGGAAGAACGATCCTGTAGCGAACTTTGGTCCGAGGGTCGGGGGTACGCATCAAGTGGTATCAGAGCTTGACTCTGTTGTATATTGCAGGTAGAGGAAGCAAGAGGAGAAAGAGTACTCTGATACACATCAGTTTGGTATCAAAGGAAGGCAGAGTATTGAGACTCTGTGGTGATTTCTTGCAGGTATGCAGCAGTCAAGAAGACAGTCGGGAGGACTGTAGGGGACGCTGGAAGCACTTAGGGTTGTAGAGTGACAGTAGCAGGTTTGCCAGGAGGGTAGACAAAAGGTAGGAAAATGGCTACTGAAGGCCATAGATGCGATGGAAAGAAGATCCATCATCATCCAAGAAAAGCTGAGATGGATAAAGAGATCGCCAAGATCAGAGTGAGGATGGAGGAACTTGCACTACAGATGCAACAGGATGCAAGATCACATTGGATGTATGAATGACCCATGAGGACGAAGGTAAAATGGCCAGTCAGGGAGATGTTGGCCAGAAGACAGCGGAGGCTGTTGAAAATGTGGCCGAGGCATGCTGAAAGCCTCAGAGATGAAGAGGAGATGGTTCTTGTATGTGAGCCAGAAGTTGGGAGAAATCTCAGTGATGAGGATGAACTAAGATCACTGGAAGATATCATAGACTGCCAAGAGGGAAGAACAAAAATTTCCAATTGCCAGGTGGGAAATGAGATGAGATCGCTGCGGGATCTCATAGACTATAAGGAGGACAACAGGGAAATTTCAGATTGCCAGGTGGGAAATGAGATGGGATTTGAGGATCTCATAGACTACCAAGAGGGAAACAAAAAGTTTCCAGATTGCCAGGTGGGCAGGGGAATAGAGGTGAGGCTATGTAAAAGTCTCATGAACTCATAGTTGAGTTCGGATCAGCCAGAGGAGCTAACAGAGGAAAAAGATTAGAAGGACATTTTGATCATTGGGGGAATTTAGATATTAATACCATTGAGCCTAGTTGAGGCAAGAGTCTATGTTGCAGATGCAACAATAGGGAAAAGACAACCAACTGTGACTGTCGGAGAAATGGAGCAGACATCAGAGGCTACCCAAGCAGAGGAAGATGAGAATTCCAAGGAATGGCTCAACATTTTCAGCGAGGAAGCTGAGAAGACTGCAACACTGGATCTTGTAGCAGAAAAAGAAGAAGAGGCAGACAACATGAGATTTGTTGATCTGTGATAGCAAATCGAAACCCTGGAGAGAAGGGTGATAGTGCAGAGAATGCACATCCAACAAGTCAAGTTGGAAGTAGATGCAAGAGGAGCATACCAACCCAGGGAGCAACTGGGAGAGGTTGGACTTGAGCCAACACAAAGAGAGATGGCATCAACAACACTGTCACATGAAGAAGCTGAGCAAAAACTCAGTAATGACATTACAGAATTGGAATATTCCACAGAGTGGCAAGTTAAGGCCACGAGGGATGGAGAAAGTGGCATGGGAGATCATGATGATCTACCCATTTACAAAGAAAAAATGCAACCGAGTAGACTGGAAAGACAGAGCCAACCACTGGAGCAGCTGGACGAAGTGATTCAGGAGGTCAGAAAGATGATGATCCGATCAGCAGAAGTGGTCAGGAATGAGGAGCTGAACAACAAGGGACTTGCAAGAGAAGCAAGACAACAACAACAACAACAATAGAGAAGTGGAGTAGATGAACAGCTCCAGAGGACTGTTTGGGATCCAAGAGGATTTCAATAGCGGCACTGGGGAGCTCATGAGCAGGAGATCATGAATTTTTCACAGCAGAGGAGTATGATGCAGGAGGATCGCTCCATGCCAGCAACGCGCCAGCCAACCATCTCATCAAGTGCACATTCTATGGAGAGGAGAGGCACAACCCTCTCGTTTCAAATTTTGAATTTGAAATTTGTATTAAATTTTTGTAAGGATGGTAGAGCCAAAGCTGTGCCTTTGAGTAGGCTGTAGTTAATGAAGGCCTTTAATGGTTGTAAGGATGGGATCTAGATCCGATTTAGACTAGACAACCCATTCAATGTAATTCAATGTAATTGAATAGAGTAGGTGAGATGGAGGGAAGAGCTCGAAGAGCCCCCTCATGTAAAAGATCTTTTGATCTTGTTTTTGAAAGGTAGATTCGAGAGATAGGAGAGCTCTGGAAGAGTTAGAGTGGAGGAGAGAAGGAGCCGAGACTCTTTCAAAGTCTGAGCTCAAGAACACCTTGTAAAGGAGGAATTTCATATTAATATAAAGAGCAGATTTCCTGCATGAGTTTCTGTGTGTCTTTATGTGTTTATGAATGTCTTTTTGTGTTCTTTATATGTTGTAGATGTGCATTTGCAGGGACAGAGAGGTTCTGCTATCTGTGGGTTCTTTGATTTCAGGTTTGGGTTTCTTTAAGGCTTCATGCCAAGAGGGTGTGAAAGAACGCTATGGGTTCTGAAAGAAAGTGCTACATGAGGTTTAATCCTCATATGCAAAGGAGAGGAGCCGCTAGATCATTTCAACATTTCGAGGTTTGACATTTCAGGAATCTCGATGACAAGAGATCGGGGCACTTCACAGTGAAAACCCCAAAGTTGTGAAACATGACTTGCCTTTGGAGCAGAACTTCAACATTTCGGCTATTCGAAGTTTAGAAGGTAGAGGAGGTAGAGATTTTGGTACCGAGAGTTTCAAACTCCCGATACGCAAAACAAGAAAAGATCAGGACCGTCCATTTGTAGGAGGACACGTGGCAGAGATCCGAACCCATCGGGGTTTCGGATACGGGGAATTTTAAGGATCAAGGTTTGGTCGTGGAGGATTCACGAAATTGCGAATCCCGAAGTCCCGAAAAGTGCACACGGACAAGGTTTCGTGGAAATCCTTGAAAGGAGCATTTTGGTATTTCGGCTATCGGAAGATGCAGGGGTAAGAGTTCAGAAATCTTGACCCATAAAGTCTTGAAAGGACCTGAGTTGTTGGATCAGGAGAGGCTTTGAGCCGTTGATCTCGTTCAGGAAAAGAAGGACTGGAGTTTTGGGATTTCGATACTTCGGTACTTCGGATATCGGGAGTACTAGTGGACAAGGAATTCTTGTGTTGGGATTCACAAAGTTCCGAAACGTGAAATCCTGAAAGCGTTGGAGGAGTATTGTCGAGTCACGAGATAGGATCAGATTTTGGCATATCGGGGTTTGGGATTTCGGAAGTCCCGAGGACAAAGAGTCGGGCAACTTGATGGTGAAACTCCCGAAGTCATGAAACGTGACGTATTGTTGGAGTGGGGTTGCATTCTCAAAATTTTGGAACTTCAGCATTTCGGGGTTCGGGATTTCGGAAGTCTTGAAGACAAGGAACCGGGGTATTTTGGTGTTGGAAACCCTGAAGTTCTGAAAGAGGCGTGCGATCATGGGGGAAAGTGATCACATAGGCCAAAAATTCTCCATTTCGGCATTTCGACATTTGGAGGTTCGAGAAGCCAACGAACTCGACATCTGGGTTCGCAAAATCGTGAAACCCAAAATCCTTTTTCGGGAAAAGGTCGCGGTCATATCTTGGAGGCCGTTTGGAGGAGAAAGACTTGTGGATTGAATTTGTTTATGGGTTTCTGAGCAGGAGCCTGAAGAGCTATTTCAACTTAGAGAAGGAAGAACGATCCTATAGCGGACTTTGGCCCAAGGGTCGTGGGTACACATCAACTTACACCTTAAATGTCATTTTGATTAGAGTTCATATGCTCCTGCTATGGCCAAAGCCAAGATTTTTGTTTTAACAAATGTTTTCTTCTACTAATGTGACATCTTGTTGATGTGGCATGGCACATGGATATGATGATGTGGCACTAGTTTCCACATGAATCCTATAGGTAAAAATTAGGTATTTCAATGTCATCCTATTTAACCCTTTTTCTATCATTATGGAATCTTTTAATTCTCTATACACCTTTCTACACACACACACACACTTTATACCTTTATTATATTTATAACATGTGGCCCATGTGATTTTATATTAGTGAACCTGACATGTGGTGCATAAATATATTTTGATAAGACTAGGGGATCCCATCTATGTCCTTTAGTGCACATGTTCCTTTGATGGTGGTCCCACTTAGACACCTGGAAATCATATACCAATTTAAAAGGAAAAACTTGTAGGTATATAATAAGACCCTCCCCCTTTGCAATTTAAAATTGACTACACAAGTTTCATGTCCCTATCAATTGTGAAGGTTGAAGTGTTGTTTCCAATACCACTTCATGCACCTCCACAAAACAATTTACACTAGTTTTAATGCTACCATTCCACTTATTACATTATGGTGTATACTTAGACATGCAATGCCCATCCACTCATTGTAGAGGTTGAACCTGCAGTTTTTTAATGGGCATACCCTCCTCCAAAATTCTAAACAGCTTGGACACATGGTGTTTCCATAGAAATTGTTGAGACCCAAATCTAGTTTCCAATACCACCTTCATAGCCTCCACATACCACATATTGTTAATCCCAAAACTAATTTTATGTGCTTCTACCATGAATTTTCATTTGTTTCATGGTTTCCACCTATAATCTCAACTCCAAGGATTTCATGTAAAAAGGTTTTAGGTTGATTTCTCACTTTAATTGTCTTTATTACATGTCTCACATTAGGCATGCACAACATCCACAAGGCTATTGTGCATGCCAAATTGGCATGCACAACAACAACATTCCTTGTTGTGAATTCCAATTTGGCATGCACAATAGCCACAAAGGTGCCATGCATGCCACTGTGCATGCCAAATTGGCATGTACAATAGCCACATGGATACTATGCACATGAGGTAATACCCTACTAACTCCACATTGTTCTTTAGCAATTACAATTTTAGCTACATATTGTGTATTTTTTTCATCTATCCTCAACTCCCGTGATGCCATCCTATACCCCTTACTCTGATTTTCTTTTCCTTCACATTAGGAACTCATCCAAGCCAAAATATCTCTATTTTGCATTCTCTAGTTTTCTAAGTTATTAGAACTACGCTTGCACACAACCTTTAGGATTCCAAGAGAAGGAATTATAAGTGAAATGTTAGGGGAGGATTCAATAGGAGTGATCCTAGGTGAATGAATCCATCATAAGAAAATTTTAAGGACTTCCCATGGGTTTACCATAGGATAAATATGAAAGAAAGCTTGCAATCGATGCTAATAAACTATTTTCCCTAAGTTATGTAGAACCTATGTGAAACAAGAATGGGGTCAAAAGAGATACTATTCCAAACCCATGGTATCAAGTAGCCTACCACCTACTAAACTATATCACTTATGAGGGAAGTTTGAGTATGCTATATGCATACCATTTCGGGTTCTTTAATTAGCTCAAGAATTTATTTCACCATAGACTTGACAAAAAAATGAGAATTCCTTATTTCCTACTATAATAGTCTTTAAGAGAAATGAGTTCAAAGGTTAAGAAAGGGATAGAGGAGGCCTTGGCCCACAATGGCCTCATAAAATTTATAGTATGTGACGTTATGGAAAGATAAGTTGTTAGAGTACCTTGGGAGGAATTTGTGACCATGGATAGATAGACATTTTTGGCCTCCCACAATCTATCTAGGAAACCAATCAAGAAAGAGACAAGAGGGAGAAGCAATTTGGGAAGGTATAGGTCTCAAAAAGAAAAAAATATCAGAAAAATATCAAGGTGGAATATTTAGACAAATAAATAGCTTCCACCTTAAAAAAAGTTGACCCCTTGTGTCAGATTTGCATTGGGCCTCATTGAGCTAAACCCTAGTTCCGAAGATCCTCTAAAAAACATGTTTCTAGGCAACGAAATCATAGGAGAGGGGTCCCCCTAGCTGGAATACGTTGCCAAAAGTCCAACAGAACTGGCGTTTTATCCATCCGAGGCACGTTTTGGGTACTATGGCGAGTTACAACTCACCTCCTAAATCCATTGAGGGACACAATGACAATTTGGTCCGGGGGCACAAAATCACAACCGAGCAATGTAACTGAGTTCCATAAGCTCCGAAAGGTGTGTATGAACAACTCCCACATGACCACGGTGCCCAAAATCGCCCGATACAGGGGATTTAAAAGTTGACTCCCTGTGTCGGATTTTCATTGTGCATCACTAAGATAAACCCTAGTTCCAAAGATCCTCTAACAAGTACCCTTCTGGGTGACGAAATCATGAGAGAGGGGCCCCCCTAGATGGAATCTGGTGACGAGATTCCAACATAGATAGACTTTCGTTGACCCGATGCATGGTTTGGGTGCTATGGCAAGTTGGAGCTCACCTCCAGAATCCATTCTGTGACATAATGACAATTTGGTCTGGGTGAACAAAATCAAAACTGAGCGATGTAATTGAGTTCCATAAGATCTGAAAGGTGTGTATGACCAACTCCCACACTACCATGGTGCCCACAATCACCTGAAACAGGCGCTTTGAAAGTTTACCCCTTGTGTCAGATCTGTATTGTGCCTCACTGAGCTAAACCCTAGTTCTGGAGATCCTTTAACAAACACTTTTTTGGGCGACAAAATCAGAGGAGAGGGGTCGCCCTAGTTGGAATCTGGTGCCAGGAGTCCAAACAAACTGACATTTCATTGATATGAGACACAATTTGGGTGCTATGGCGAGTTGCAACTTGCCTCCTGAAGCCATTCAGGGACACAATGGCAATTTGGTCCGCGGGCACAAAATTAGAACATGGCGATGTAATTGAATTTCGTAAGCTTTGGAAGGCGTGTATGACCAACTCCCACATGACCATGGTTCCCAAAATCACCCGACACATGGGATTTGAAATTTTAACACCTGTGTCGGATTTGGATTGTGCCTCACTGAAATAAACCCTAGTTTCGAGGATCCTCTAACAAACACTTTTCTGGGCGACGAAATCATAGGAGAGGGGTCCCTCTAGCTTTAATATGATGCAAGCATTCCAACATAACTAGTGTTTCATCGATCTGAGGCATGATTTGGGTGATATGGAGATTTGCAACTTGCCTCTTGAATCCATCAAGGGACACAATGACAATTTGGTCCAGGGGAAAAAAATCACAATCGGGTGACGTAAATGAGTTTCGTAAGCTCCGGAAGGTGTGTATGACCAACTCCCACATGAACACAGTTCCCAAAATCACCCGATAGAGGGGATTTGAAAGTTGACCCCCTGTGTTGGATTTTCATTGTGCCTCACTGAGCTAAACCCTAGTTCCAGAGATCCTCTAACAAACACTTTTTTGGGTGACAAAATCATAGGAGAGGGGTCCCCCTAGATGGAATACAGTGTCAAGAGTCCAACATAACTGGTGTTTCATCGATATGAGTCACTATTTGGTTGCTATGGTGAGTTGAAACTCACTTAATGAAGCCATTTAGGGAAATAATGACAATTTGGTTGAGGGGCACAAAATCACAACTGAGCGACACAATTGAGTTTCGTAAGTTGTGGAAGGTGTGTATGACTAATGCCCACATGACCATGGTGCCCAAATTCGCCTGACACATGGGATTTGAAAGTTGATCCCTTGTGTCGGATTTGCATTGTGCCTTACTGAGCTAAACCCTAGTTCTGTAGATCCTCTAACAAGAACTTTTATGGGGGATGAAATCACAAGAGAGGGGTCCTCGTAGCTGGAATCTGGTGCCAAGAGTCCAATAGAACTGACGTTTCATCGATCTGATGCAAATTTTGGGTGCTATGGCGAGTTGCAACTCACCTCTTGAAGCCATTCAGGGACACAATGACAATTTGATCTGAGGTCACAAAATCACAATCGGGCGACATAAATGAGTTCCATAAGATCTGGAAGGTCTGTATGATGAACGACCACATGACCATGGTTCCCAAAATCACTTGACACATGGGATTTGAAAGTTGAGCCCCTCTGTCGGATTTGCATTGTGCCTCAGTGAGCTAAACCCTAGTTCCAGAGATCCTCTAACAAGCACTTTTTTGGGAAACAAAATCACATGAGAGGGGTGCCCCTAGCTAGAATTTGGTGCTAGGAGTCCAACATAATGGGTGTTTCATCGATTTGAGGTACAATGTAATTGGAAACATGCCTCCTTTTAGATGAGGAGAATGGGATTAAAATCATGATGAGGTACATGATAATGATGAGGATGAATATGATTTTTCTAAGACATGATAAATCTAAACATAACAAAAGGTCTTTCCAATGTTCCAAACCATGGGTTTCAAGGACATCGAAGATATGGGAAAATATGAACAAGGCCCATCTGAGCTACCAAATATTGATAAAAGACCTAAAGGACTATGGATGAGATCCACTCCAAAATACACCATTTTTTTAAAATGGAGAGATACATTCTATCTTTACCCCAACACCAAATAATAAGGATGAATTTGAGAATATGATAGGGGATTCGAGTTAGAGGACTCTAGTCCTTGTTATTATGAAGCAATTCCAACCCCATTAGGAGCAATATACTCATGAAGGGAAACAAGGATCAATACACATGTTTATTTTATTTGAACATACCATTCTTCTAAGACTCTATAAGAGAAAGAGAGAAAAGGGGCCAAATAATTTTGTGTAGTTGCACTAGAGCCTTCTAAATCAAGCTACACATAAATAAACAACTCAACACAAGAAATGCAAATTGACATATTAACATAACAATATCCAACTAAGTTATTGAAAGTCAACTAATGATACCTCATTCTCCATCCAAATAACAAAATGAGACCACTTTTTTTCCTATATCATCTCAAATTCGTATTGTGATGGATAATGGCGATATTGTTTCTCTTGTCAAAACATGGCAGATGGACTAGTTAAAGTAATCAATATGCAATCATTTATTTTTTTGTACAAAATTTAAAAAAAATATCATTTCAGATATTCCCAGGACTTACAAACTTGCATATTGAGGCTTTTATTCTTGTTTGGCCACTATGATGTGTGGCATGAAATTTGGCAAGCCTGGCCTTCGAGGCCTTGTCCTGAAAAATACACTAATTCAATTTAGATTATGCACGAGTAAAACATAAAAATCGTTTAATGAATTTGAAATAATCTAGTGTCGAAAATTCAAATACCTATATGCTCTCCTCACTAAACTTCCTATGTGCGTCCGCTCTATCATATGCTTTCATGAGATCTTCCCATAATTTCACACTCACATCAATTAGCCTTCTTTTGTTCCTTAGCTTGAGAGGAATTTCTTTTAGATTTTTCGTTTGGTTGCAATGAAATCTCTTGCAATTTTGAGTCATTTTTTTTTATCTTCTTTACAATCTGTCCCAAATTCAGCCTCCATGTCATTGATGACTTCTTTTTGAAGGTGAAAGGGTATCTTAAATGATGGAAGATGTAGATTCTCTTTGAAGTGTTGAAGGCGTGATTCCTTGAACCTATGCATGAACACTTTCCCATCATCTTTCATTATGATATTCTTGGAAACAACATCATATTCTACCTTGGTTTCGTATGTATGAATGCAAGATGCATAACATGTATTCGTGGTGGAATAAATTTGTGACCCATGAGTGGGTGGCACATTGGACGTCTCTACTCCCCGTTCCACATTCTTAGAGGTTATTGAGATTAAATTTATCCTTGATATTTTGCACGATCCAGTAATTGATGGGGAACCAATCGATTCCATTTGAGAGGGCTGGTTTGGTTGGATTGTTTCAGTTCCTTTAGTAGATCATTCTTCCACATATTTTTCAAGCATGGACAAGTCCATACCTTCTAGTTTCTTCATTTATTATACCCCCAATAGAGAATCCATTGCCTCTTTCAGTTTCTCTGGGTCATGTCCTTATACATGTACGATAAATTTCTTATTTTAAATTTAAAACTAAAAACAATAAACCCTATATATACAGAGGGAATTTCTTCTTATATAATTTTGAAATAAAAAACTAAAATAATAAAATTCAGACAAGCAATGAAAACATGAAAAAATCTATAAATTGAGTATGAAATACCTCATTATTGAAAGAATTAGATCCCTTTGCTCATTTCCCTCTGTTGCTTGACATTTTTTGACGTCCTAGGGAGAATTGTTTTCCTCAATACCATGGAAAATCCCTCTCTTTTCTTTGTATGTGTTGAAACATCTAGTGGGATTATAGATCACTCAATTGGTTATGGGTCAACATCCAGTGGGATTATAGATCACTCAGTTGGTTACGGGTCAACGAGATCAATTAGATATAGATAATTTGTTGGTGGTGCTTTCTTATTGTTCCTTATTGTTCATCATCTATGCATGGATATAGATCATCAATGGACTTTCTTACTGTTCGTTTGTGTTGATCAACTTCCTCTATCTTTATGGGTGAGGATATTCTCACGCTTTCCCATGCCTTTTCTCTGGGTGGTTCTTTTGGGTATGCGATTCGAGAATGCACAAACCCTTGCTTTTGGGTGTGCATGGATCTAAAATCATGAATGGAGTATCATGAATGCACAATTGGGTGCACAGTCTCTATTATTTTCATTTTTCGTTTTGGGTGCGTGGGCTCTATTATTTTTTTAATTTTGTGTTATACAAATTTTGTGTTATCTTAATAATGGATTTTGTATATGTGTGGGCTCTATTATTTTCATTTTTCTTTACTATTTGGTTCTAAATTGGGCGCCATTAGCACTGGATTTAGCACCCCAAGTTGATTGTTTTTTGTCCACTGGAAGGTGCTAAATCTGATGCTAATGGTGCCCAATTTAGAGCCGAATAGTAAAGTAAAAATAATAATAATAATAGAGGTGACTCTTTGTAAACCATATAATCAATTGAGGTTTTCTGTGATGGTAATGTGGTTGTATTGTTTAGTAGTGTCTCAACCCATTTTTTTTCAACTTCAACTAGTGTGTTCCAAGAGGGACAATATCCCTTGAAATTATTAGTAGACACTAGGTATATATTGAGTCATAAATGAGGAGGATAAATCTTGTATTGTTGAATCGATTTCCTACACTTATATATTTTAGATCACATTAATCCTCATATGAAATATATGAATAAATCATCAAAAATATTCAATACCAATGCTCATTGCATTCATACTTAGTAATTAAGCAAACTAAGTATAGAATGATAGGCATATATCACAATAACCTCAATTGATCATTAAAATACACAAATGTTTCATATGAAGGTCTAGTTCTAGGGAAAAAATATTAAATGTTTATATAGAATGGGATAAATAAAATACAATATAGAGGCCCATAATTACCCCCTAGCTAGAGGTTTTTCATTCCCATGTGAAAGAAAACAATCCCTTAAAATTTGATCCTTTCCTTGCTCAATCCTCCTACTCTGATTATTGATCCCTGTGTGCTATCTACCTAATGTCATAAGCTACAATTTGTTTAACTCCATCCCTTCTATGATATCATACCCTTAGCTCTATGCCACCCCATCTATTTTTCTCTTCTTCTTCATCCATCTCCATCATATAATAACAGGAGGGAATGGATTGATGGAGGAGTAATGGATATTTGAATGTAAGTCCTATCCAATTATGATTCATTATCTTGAGGGTATCAATGTATAGGCCGACCTTGAAGAAAGAAACTTTTAAATTAGATGGAAAGTGAGGCTCCATATTTCTAAATCTAAGTGGAATCTCCTCCTACTTGTTTTGGAAAATCTTCACCGATTTATCTTTTGAGTTTTTCACCATGACTTCACAATGTATAATTCCCCCCTTCGACTTCTCCTCAACCATGTTCACTAAATCTATGTTAGAATTCAACCTTGCATGGTTTTTTAGTATTTATTTAGGATTAGTGGTTTTAGACATCACCTAAAGGGTGTTATTCAACTATTTATTCTTGTATCTCTATGCCTCGACAAACTTTTTCTCCTCAATTTTTACCTAGTAGAAAAATGCCCTGATTTGGTTATCCCCCACATAGGGATTAGGGGACCATTTGCAAGGGCGAGGAATCACAAAATTGTGGATATAGAACTCATAGAGATTATTTTTTATCTTCTTCATTGCATCATTTATATGCCTATGTGAACTCTTTTTGAGTGTCCAACTCATGAGGGAGGCTGTTGGAAATGTGTCCCAGTTGATGCTTGAGCCTTTTCTCTTTGAAAAACAAGGTGTGTGTTCTTGCAGGAGGCCTTCAAGAGAGCATGTCCTTTTCCAATTCAATGGTATTATGGGGAATTTATTCTAGTTCATCAATTTTCTCCACTTTATCTTCAACGTCCCTTTTTTTTTTCCAATGTTGTTTTTAAATCCTCGTTCTCATTTTCTAGTTGTTTCCTATCCTCTAAATGTTACATTTTAAAGATCTAGAACTTTTCCTATAAGTCTACAATATACTTCCCAGTTGTGGTTGGAGTTTACCATAGTTGTAATTTCTAACTTCCTTTTGTCTTTTTCCACTATCTTCCAAGTTAGGGATTTTTCCCTAGCTTCTTCTAATTGGAAAATGGGGTCCTTTATTCTAGTATTATTCTTCTTAGCATGATTTCTGCATGGGATTCTCCCAAATCCTTTGTTGGGATGGAATGTATGTCATCCTCAATGTCTATGGTAGGTGTGTGTTAAATAATAAGCAACTTATTTTTTACTTGGGGCATATTCCTTTCCCTTGTGGCTCTACTTTGTTTCCCTCCCTATGGGTTTCCTATAGTAATTTTGATGGGACTTCTATATGGTGTTCCCATATGGACCAAAATAGTAGTAACGTCCTTGTCATTCTCTTGTTTTATAGTAGACACTTATTTTTCTTCCTCCTTTATGTTTGTCTTCTTGTGTGTTCTCCTCTTTTTCTCATACATGCCTTTCCTCCAATATTTGTATTCTTCCTAGATTCTATTGGGATACCTCTTGGTTCAGATTAGCTTGCAGGGACAATGATTATTCTTTTCTAATGGTTAATAACATATCCCAGGTGATTTTTCAACATTGTCCATACAATGTATCATGTACAATTAGCTGGATAATCCCATGATGGGATAATGCATCCACCTTTCCTACCTACACTTTAGAATTAATTTCTCTCAGAGACTGTAAAAATAATAAGGAATGCTCAAGTTCTTTTCAGGTATGTTGATAGAAAATGTCTTCGATGATGTAACAATTTGAAGTTAAAATAATATACCATGATATTCCTTCCGTCACAAGTTATGTATTTCATTATGTGCAAGACCACCTCATCTCTCGGTGAGGGAAAATTCTCTCTCTTAAAACCATTCTTGTTCTCTTCCATTGTTTCATAGGACCCAAGGAAGATCCCTTTTTCATATAAGGCTAGTTTCCTTTCCTAATTTTCCCATGGAAATCCCATAGGGAGTATTGTAAATATCACCAACATAGGTTCATTGATTTGGATTTGTAAGCCTTTAACTATGGTCATGTATTCTTTTTCCTCCAAGTTTTGGGAAATATGTGCAAATTCAAGGGAAATTCCATCATCAAACCCTTGATTCCTATTGAAGTATTCCAACCAATTAGATTTTTGGAATGTGTCATTCACTTTAGGATTGGAATACAATTTAGAAGGGTTTGTAGGTTCCATTCTATTAAATCTAGATAACATCTTAGTATTTGATTAATCTTCTTTGCTAGATGTTTCCTTTTTACTCAGGGTCTACCCCACTCTACTTATTATTTTGATAATATAAGAAAGAATCTCTTGCCTATTATTATTCTATCTCTGAGATTAACTCATTCCTCTATCCTCAATTGTGATATTGGGATTTTCCTTAGTCTTTTCTTTATATTACATTTCTCCATGCAAGTCTGTAACATCCCCCAACCACCCGCAGGCCGGGGGATGCTACCTTCAATCCCACCCTTGGACTTATTTCTCTTATCAATGCCTTTTAAAAAATTAAAGTTGCATAAAAGAAAAGACTTTAACGACATGCAAAACAATATCCAACAAACATGCATAGTCTAAAGATTCAATTAAACGATAATTAAATATACATTGGAAATACATTCATATTCATGTAAATAATAACACAATAGAGAGAACTTATCTTTAATAAAGATGACACCAACTGGCTACAGAACAAGGACGGTCCACCCAACTGTAGACACCACTGCTCCAAATCTCAACAATAGTGTCACCCCCGAGCTAGGGCTATCAGTCCACAAGGATGGTTCCAGAGTGTACTTGGGTTCCCAAACCCATCAGCTCTCAATATATCACAGGTTTCCCAACACCCACAAAAATCCAAATACCCAAATCTCTTCTACCCAGCTTGCACCACTCGAGAGAACGAACCTCCACCCTTCTCTGCCACAAAGTCCCTCAAGCAATCCTTCTCCTTATTCGTGCTCCAATGCAACTGGTCTAGAATATCAATACTGGGACTCTCAGGACTCATCGTTGTGAGAAAAATAGGGAGCATGCCAACACATCTTAGACATGCAGGCCTCGAGTCATAGCTAGGTCACACCAACGACCACTACAACCAACTATCTCGTGTCTAATTCTTTAGCAGTTCATCTCCCTTTACCAAGCCAAGATGTAGGTGAGGATGGATAAGTGAATGAATGGGTAAGGGGGTGCATGATAATGAGTGAGGGAAATGAGGGAATGTACAGGGAATCAATGAAAAATCCATCAGTCAAACCCCATTGACCAACGACCAACAACCAACACCAAAAACCCCTACAACCAACCAACACAAAAACCCCACAATCATACTAGGGACGGGTTTAAGTAAATTCATGGGGAAATCAAGAACCTCTTGTCCTTCCCCAAGAAGCTCACGTAACTGCTTCCCTCCCTTGGAAAAAGGGTGATTAACATAGGAATAAAAAATGATCCTCTCAATCCCCCTTTCTTGTGGAATCCTAGCCCCCTCTAACTCTAGTCTTTGTCTTCCTAGCAACCAACGATGTGTTTATTATTAATAATGATCAAAACATTACATGTCTTGGGCATAATGGCCCTTTAATAATTGTTTGGGCACTTAGGCCTCTCAACATTGTAACAATACATTATTTAAAATGGGGGGTTCAGAATCCTGAGGTGTTACATCCCCTCCCCCTTATCTTGGCACTGTTCTCAGTGCATATACAAAATAAAGATCAAAATCTAAAATTTATTCAAAAATCTGTGATTACTCTGCCCGCATGGAATCTTTATGCTCCCAGGTAGCATCTTGAGGACCATAGCAAAGCCACTGAACTTTTACCAGCTTTATAACTTGATTCTAGAGCATTTTGACTTTTCTGTCCAATACCCAAACTAACTGAACCTGAAAATCTCCCTCTGTCTCTACCTGAATCAGACACCAATCAATAACATGGTTAGGATTATGTACACATTTATTTAGTAAAGAGACATTAAATACATTATGCACATTCATGGAAACATGCAATGCAAGCATGTATGCAACTGGCCCTATTCTGTCCAATATTTCAAATGGACCACATAATCTGGCTGCCAACTTTGTACAACTACCCAATTTCAAAGAGATTTTCTTGGGATTCACTTTCAAAAGTACATGCTCCCCTACTTCAAATTATTTAACTGTCCTGTTCTTGTCTACATAAACTTCCTGTCTATCTTGAGTTGCCTTTAAATTCTGCTCTATCCTGACCACCTGGTCTTCCATGTCCTTGAGAAACTCCGACCCAAGTACCACTCTATCTGCTGGGTTGGCCCAACTTATTGGAGTATCACATTTCCTACCATACAAGGCTTCAAATGGGCTCATTCTCAATGGATCTTGATACCCATTATTATATGCAAACTCAACCAAGTGTAAGTAATCTTCTCACTTAGATGGATTATCCATCACATACATTCTTAGCATGTCTTCAATTATTCGATTGACTCTCTCTGTTTTCCCATATGTCTGGGGATATGTTGTGCTAAAGTTTAGATTTGTCCCAAATCCTTTAAACAATCCCCTCCATAAATTAGAGGTAAACTTCGTATCTATGTCCGAGACAATTTTCCTAGGTATCCCATGCAACCTAGAAATTTCCTTCATGAAAATTTCTGCAATATTAGCCACTGTATGCATTGTATTCACCGGCAAAAAATGAGCAACCTTTGTTAATTTGTCAACCACCACCATGATTGAACCATGTTTCTTATTCGTTCTGGGTAACCCTGTGATGAAATCCATGGTAATCACTTCCCATTTCTTCTCTAGCATTAGAAATGGATGCAACAAATCCGCTGGGTGCCTATGCTCAACCTTCACCTTTTGACATTCCATACATCGAGCGATGTAATCAACAACATCCTTCTTCATTCTTGGCCAAAAGAACTGGCTTCTTACTACTGTAATTGTTTTATGGTAACCGAGATGTCCAACATAAGGAACATCATGCATTTCCTTCAGTACCAAATTCCTCAGTTCTTCAGAACTATGAACATAGATTCTATTTTTATGTGTGAGTAATCCGTCTTCCTTTATCTCATACTCCTTTATTTTTTGTTGTACATCTCCTTTCTGTAAGTTTTGCTTTACCTATAGGTAATGCTGGTCTGTAACAAGACCATATAAAATTCCTCTCTTCAAGTCTGACTGATGCATACTGACAGCAGTAGCATGCATGATATGCACTCTTCTACTAAGTGCATCGACAACTTTATTCTCCTTTCCCTTGATATGCTTGATATCGAAGTTATATTCAATTAAAAATTCCATCCATCTTGTTTGCCTGTCATTCAAGGTATGCTATTCAAATTTCCTTAATTCAAATTTCTTCCCCATGCGATAATGCCTCCACATCCTCAAGGCGTGAACAATGGAAGCAAGTTCCAAGTCACGCGTGACATAGTTCCTCTCATGTTCCTTAAGCTTTCTGGACTCATATCCAATGACATGTCCATTTTGCATGAGGAATCCCCCAATTCCTTCCTTACATGCGTCTGTACACACCACAAAAATTTCATTTGGGTTAGCAATATTTAAAATAGTTGCACTAGTAAGTAATTCCTTCAATAGATTAAAATTATTTTCACACTTGAGTGTCCATTCAAATTTAGTTCCCTTATTTTGCAAAGAAGTGATGGGATGAGAAATCTTAGAGAACCCTACTATGAACCTTCTGTATTAGCCAAATAATACCATAAAATATCTTACGTCTGACACATTTCTGGGTGTTGGCCATCCTCTAATGGCTTCAATATTCTTTGGATATACTGTTATTCCCTGCTCTGAAATAAAGTGTCCCAAGTAATGGATCTACTTTTGATAGAAAGAACACTTACTCAACTTGGCATACAACTGATGTTTTCTCAGTACTTGCAATGCCATTCTTAAGTTATGTTCATGCTCCTCTTCAGACTTAGAATAGACAAGTATGTAATCCAGGAACACTATGACAAACTTATCCAAATAAGTTATGAATATGCCATTCATTAAGCACATGAATACAACTAGTGCATTGGTCAGTCCAAATGGAACCACTACAAATCCATAATGCCCATACCTAGTCCTAAAGGTTGTCTTATGAATGTCTTCTTCCTTGATTATTACTTGATGGTATCATTCCCTCAGGTCAATTTTTGAAAATATCTTTTCTCCTCTTAGTTGATCAAAGAGGTCATCAATTTGGGGTAGAGGATACTTATTCTTTATAGTGTACTTGTTCTCCGCAGGCCAGGGGATGCTACCTTCAAGCCCGCCCTTGGACTTCTATCTCTTATCGATACCTTTTTAAAAATTAAGGTTGCATAAAAGAAAAGACTTTAACGAAATGAACAACAATATCCAACAAGCATGCATTGTCTAAAGATTCAATCAAACGATAAGTAAATATACACCGAAAATAAATTCATATGCATGTAAATAATAACAAAATAGAGAGCACTTATCTTTAAGAAAGATGACACCAAATAGATGCATACCAAGGATGTTCCACTCAACCGTTGACACCACTTCTCCAAATCTAAAAAAAAATGCCACCCCCGAGCCAGGGCTATGAGTCCACAAGGACGGTTCCAGAGTGTACTTGGGTTCCCAAACCAATCATATCTCAAGCTCTCATAGGTTTCTCAACACCCACAAAAATAAAAGTACCCAACTCTCTTCTACCCAGCTTGCACCACCCAAGAGAATGAACCTCCACCCTTCTCTGCCATGCAGTCCCTCAGGTAGTACTTCTCCTTATTCAGGCTCCAATGCAACTGGTCCATAATCTCAATGCTGCAACTCTCAGGACTCGTTGTTGTGAGAAAAATAGGGCACAGGCCAATGCATCTCAGACATGCAGGCCTCACATCACAACTAGGTCACACCAACGACCACTACAACCAACTATCTCGTGGCTAATTCTTTAGTAGTTCGGCTCCCTTTCCCAAGACAAGACGCAGGTGACGATGGATCAGTGAATGAATGGGTAAGGGGGTGCATGAAATTATGTGAGGGAAATGAGGGAACATAAAGGGAATCAACGAACAAGCCATCAGTTGAACCCTATCTACCAACAACCAAAAACCAACACCAAAAACCCCAACAACCAACCAACACCAAAAGCCCCACAATCAGACTAGGGACGGGTTTAAGTAACTTCGTGGGGAAATAAAGAACCTCCTATCCNCTCTTCCCTCCCTTAGAAAAAGGGTGATTAACATAGGAATAAACACTTAGCCCCTCAAGCCCCCTCTCTTGTGGAATCATAGCCCCCTATAACTCTAGTCCTTGTTCGTCTAGCAGCCAACGATGTGTTTATTATTAATAATGATCAAAACATTACATGTATTTGGAATACTGACCCTTTAATAATTTTTTGGGCACTCGGGCCTCTCAGCATTGTAACAATACATTATTTAAAATGGGGGGTTCAGAATACCGGGGTGTTAAAAAGTCTTCCTTTTTATGATTCTTGAGATTTTTCAACAATTCAACGTTTCTCCAGTATACCCAAAATTAGATTGTTGACACTTATACTTTTTACCTTAGCTTGATGTTAACTTGGGTTCTGAAAATATTTAGACTCTTCAATAGAATCAATCACTTTGATTCAATCATCTTAGGGTGCTAGGCTTTGAGTTTTTGAAACTCAAATTACATTGTTTACCTTCTCTTGAC